>JBBPTJ010000430.1:0-14170 GCA_038094035.1 Pulveroboletus aff. ridleyi
ATTATTGTAAAACACAGAATTTTATCAAAAAAGCCCTGGCAGAAAAATTAAAACATAATCTTGGTAGAAATATAGTATTATCACTCTCAAGGACCAATCTTACTTATTTCTGCTAAAATTATATTTCCATTTTTCTGCTAGGGTTTTTTGGGTAAAATTATGTGTTTTATGATAATTAATATCTCAATTTTGTCAATGATAAAATTGGTTTCTGCACCTAGTGCTTGTCAAGATAGGCAACCATGTGTGGAGCCACATATTAGACTGAACTGAACTTCCTTTGGACACATATGATACTTGTCATTTTTCTTTACATATCTCCTTTCTTTCTCTTTGCAGCCTTTGTTTTGCCTAGTGTTTTCCAGGCCTGGCCTGGCTCCAAAGCCAGGGCTTGGGCTCAGCTTGGAAGGGCTCAGGCTTGTCAAAATGGTGAGCTGGGCCGTAAGCCCTTAAAGCCCTATTTGATGGCTCAGCTCGGCCTGAGGCTGGGGCTTTTGATATGAGGTCACCAGCACTGCAAGTTATATCTAAGTAGCACTAAGAGTATTTACAAGTCACCAAATGTGATGTTCATATCATCAGTAGTAGTCTCTTGTTGCGTCTCAACATCATCCAAGTCATCTGAAGCAATATCCCAGTCCTTATCATCCTCAATCCCATCCTCACCAGCTGACATGGGTAGTTCCACCGTAAAAGCCTCCAAAGCGATAGAGGGGTCCTCACGAAATAAGAGCTGCTTTTTGGCCATGCATTTCATGAATTGCAGGGCTTCAACAACATCTGGCTTTAGGCAATTGTGTTGCTTGGTAATCATTATACCTGCTGAAGAGAATGCGCATTCAGATGAGACAGACATTGCCATAATTGGAAGGAAGTTGCATGCAAGGGATCCCCAAACTGGATAGCGCAGTGCATTGATCCCCCACCACTGCACAATAGATAGGTTGCTGAGATTTTCATTCATGTTTAGATACTCATAAAAACCTTGAAGCCATGGCTTTGATGGGTCATGTCCATTCTTAGTGTTAGAGATGACAACTCTGATCTCTTCTGGGCCCTCCTGTCCAACTCCAAGGTTCCTTAATGAAGTTCCGGATGAACTCCTATAACTCCTACATAGGAGTTACTGAAGTCCTATAGAAGCAGTCGGAGATGGATGGGAAGGCCGGACTTGTGTTAAATGACATATCAGTACGCATTCCTTATGTCATTTCTTTACCCTATCTTTGCTTCATTCTCATTCCATAACTTCATGCCGTTTCCTCTTCCCCTTTACCATTTCCTTACGAAGATCGCTTGTTTCGCTTCGGAGTTGATCGGACTTCGCACTCACATCTTTGCCTACCTTATATATATATTCCCTTTCACTCCTGGGCTCTCCTCAGTCGTTCCTGCTACTCCTTGGGCAGCGGCTGAGGTAAGCACCAGCTTTGCTTTACCTTATTACTATTGCTAATTAGTGTAGTGGGCAATCACTGCCCTTTTACTTAGGTAAATAAAGTTATTCCTGCTACTCCTTGGGCAGCGGCTGAGTGGGCAATCACTGCCCTTTTACTTAGATTTTTCACACTTAGTTGTCAGAATCTTGTCTGTCTCCACCTCACTTTCATCAGAGGAAAGTTCCAGAAGAAGTGCTTGTAACTTAGCATTCTGAAGTGTAACTTGATTGCACTGGGCCATAGTCGCCATGGATTCCTTATGGTTGCTGTAGAATGAATCATGCCATTGCTGATACTAGCAGTCGCACATTAAAATCATTCCTTCTGAAAAAAATTTATGCACAACATTTTCTGCATGTGAGATTGCTTTAGCAACTGCTTCTTCACCCCAGTATGAATGAATATGATTCAATTTTTGTCCAGGATCAAGAACTACATAATATATCAGTGTAGCACCTCCCAAAGACAATTGATGAGCTTATGCATGGTAATTATATGAGCATCTGATGTTGCACTACATTGGTAGTACAGTAGAACTGCTCATAACACATAGTGTTGGGTGGTAGCCTTTTGCAATGCATTAATAGCATCATGTGTTGGAGACATTGCATGACATATAGTTATGGTGTGACATGTGTGACTACTCCGATGTTGCCTTACCCACTACCCATTGATCCAATGTTGATTGCTTCATTTCTGCCATTTCCCTCTGCTGCAGCTCAATTCGGAGCTTCCTCACACCCCGGGCAAGGTTTAGTGAAGTCTCTGCAGGCCCATACCTAATAGAGACTTGCTCTATCATCTCGCACAATCAGATTGCCTTGCCCAGCTCAATTCCTGCCTCCTGGTCTTCATTATCTTTGAGCTCTTCAAGCTCGACTACCTCACCTCTCTTTATTGCCATCTCATGATTTACCTTTGCTATGATCTCATTGTCTCTCCCCTCAAATCTGTAGTCTGAATCTCCAATAACCTGTTCTTTGGCCAGATTAAGCATCTCATCCAAAGTAAGCACTGTTCCGATGATGCGCTTGCATTGTTTTAGGTCTTTCACAGCCGCAGATAAATCTTCTTCAGCCTTGGAGAGCTGTGAAAGAATTGGAAGGTCTGGAGCTGCGATGAGGCCAGAGATTGGGATTGGATCTATAGAGGTGTGTGCTGTGGAGAGTTTATAGATATGACATCCAAAAATCAGTATAATGAAGTGATTGAGCCCTTTCAGTGCCTTCTCAGCATCATTTTTGGCATCCATAATAACCTTGAGAATAGGATTCCAGTCGGTGGCTATGAATAAGTTACCAAGAAGGTTATACATTTGATGCTCAACCTGTGGGAGCCAGACTTCATCTGATATTGCAAACTCCCAAATGATAACCCATGTGGCAGCGTTTTCAGTAGGTTTTGTGACCTTGATAGCATTTGGCACAGCTAACATAGGTGTTGCAGTTGAATTAACCTTGGGCTGGATTCCGGTATGATTCCAGCAGTTTATAATTGTCAAGGGCTTGACCTTGTTCCACACTTCAACCACAAGTAGCATTGTCTCTTGTAAATCGATCTTGTAGATATCTCGTCCACCAGCATCATCGATCTCCATTGCTTACAAACAAAAGGCATTCCAATAGAGTGCTTTTGTTGTATGAATGATACCTGCATCACATGGCTGAAAATATGATGTCAGGTTTGGTGCGAAGTACTCGATATGGATGTTATGGGGCTGATAATCCATGAAATGACCTGAAAAATTGTCGATGAGCAGACAGATGTGATGGTTCTGTTGTTGCATCTTGAGATCAAGAGATTTTAGCCATCTGTTTAGTAGATATAAGCCCAAGGAGTGTAAAGCTTATTGAGACTTACTCCTCAAAGAGATTACCTGTCATCCAAGCTGTTTTATTGCTATAGTAGTAGAGTCCAATTGATTCTGGCAATGCATTCTTGAAGCACTGAGGCTTGGCATATTTCCCAATAAAAAGAATGGGTAACTTTTCACTTCCATTTGCATTGCAGGTAAGTCCCATTGTAATACAAAACTTGTCCTGCTTCTTCCCACTCATCTGCCGAGTTGCAAGACCTCGATCTGGGGGCACACTAAAGAAATTATGTTCATCTCTAATGAAATGTTAATTGCATCACTTACAATGCAAATAAACTTGTCTCATCAAAGTTAAACCTATCCTTCAAAGCATATTTTGCTAGGATTTCCTTGAGATGGATATGCTCTGCTTCAACTGCAGCAAAATCAACTGATGCAGCTTCACCATGCCTGCGATATTCTTGAATACCATAGGCTTTCTTGAAACTATCAAGCCAGTGATTGCCCTTTAGCCTCTCTTTGTCAGGAACATTGAATTGCTCCTCAAACAGTGCATGCTTGGCAATAAGCATTTGACCATTGACAGTCTCTCTTTTTTCCTCCATATGCTTGACCTATAAAAAAAGAGCACGGTCAACTTCAGGACATGTAGCAATACATGGCCGCTTTGATTTCAAAGCATTCGGGAACTCATCAGCTTGTGCCTCCATAGCTTTCCTTCATTGAAGGTTTCGGGAAAGAGTTAACTGGTTAAATACAAGCAGGCCTTCCAGACAGGTCTTGAAGTGCTCAACAATTGCATCCTGAGGTACTCCAGAGTGAGCATCAATGTAGGCAAACATGGTTAACCACTTATGGAGCTTAAGATTCAAGCGCAGCTGTGTAATTGAATTATTCTGATTGGTCACTGTTTCAGATGCATGGGATTTGTAAGGCGCATGGCTGGGTCAGGGCTTCCTTTTCTGTTCTGGCCCAGCTGATGATTGCTTGGGAGGCATGGGAAAAAGAAGTCATGAGGTGACAAAGACTGCTTGACAACATGTTGCATCAATCCCACCACACAAATCTTACACTGGGTAATGCATATATTGCCCTAAACAGTCATTGATTATGTGATATGCACACCACCTGCCACCCAACTTGGGCAGTGTGTAAACCCTATGCATTGACAGCGGTTATGCATAGCAAGGTCATGCATTGTGAGCGGTTCTACTGTACTCTGTAACCTTGTTAAGTGTGGTATCAATGCCATCACCAAATTGAGAGTATTTTGCAGCCCTCTGGTGTGTTGTCCATGCTTTATGGAGAGCCTCAAGGGCTGGTAGGACAGCATGCAGTGTTGGCCCTTGTTCCAAAGAAAAGACTTGTTGAGCCCTGTTAGCATGCTACACCAACTGAGATCAGCATGTGCATGGCTAAGAAAACTGTCTGTGTTGAACATACCATGAGGAGAGACAATAAAAGTTGTACTCAGTCCCATTCATCTTCAACTGGCTGTATGGCCATTGTTATGAACTGCATGCACCTAACTTTTCATCCTTTACTCTTTCACCACATTCCTTACCTCCTCACACTTCTTTCATCACATGACCTCCCACGAGGCCAATCACATGACCAGTCACATGATATGTCCAGACCCTCGACGTCATCTATGACATCATAGCCTCTAGGGTTACACATTGACAACCCTTAGACTACCCTAACCCTTATTTCCATCGGATCTCCATAGCAATCCTGCCACCTCCTAGATCTCCCGATCCAATCTAATCTCCTCCCTTGTATCACATCTTATTTATCTTAGATCTCCATCTCCGTGGATCTCAGATCCAGATCTCAGGGTTCGCCTCACAGCAGCCTTGCATATCTCATCTCCATCTGCACTTCCATTCTCTACCCATGGTCATTACTGTCTTACCATATGTAGCATAGCCTTATCTATTACTTCCATGTATAGTAGTGTACTGCTTGGTCTGTGCGCAGACCTTGCCAATATATAAGGTGGTGGTCCCAGCTGGCTAAACCCCAGCTTTGACCACTTGTCTAGTTTACCTTTCATAGGCCCTTGGGACTTGGGTTAAAACCTTGTCTGCTAAGGGTTCTCCTCTGATTGGCTACACTGGCACTTGTAGCTCCCCTGCCAGGGTTACAGGCTTTCTCTCTTTGCTGGCTAGCCTCGTTATCGGCTGTAGGTTTGGTTTTCTTCTAGCCGAAGGGTCTTTCTGTCCCCTTCTGATGACTTCTCAATGAAGTCATAACAGCCATGGCCTTTTGGCACTTGTCTGGGTCATACTTCTGCAGTGCGAGACTGCATATAAAATAGTTGACCTCCTGGTACAAAGTAATGAGCATGCATAATCATAATGGGGCAGAAATGACACCAACATCCTTTAGTTCTAGTGCATGATAGAGCATTGCATATGTTGATGACCACTGGATCTTTGAGTCAAGAATCAGTTGCAAGGGTTTGTTACATAGAATGTGCCCATCATCGGTCCAAAGCTGGATCTGTTGAAATAGCGCTTTCTATTGGGCAGATAACCACTCCTACAGAGCTTCAGAGCAATAGAGATTACAATATGGATATAGTTACCTTCACAGCAATTGCATGAATGAGCCTACCTCATCTCTATCACTTCCATCCTGTGTAGCAGTGAGATCCTTGTTAGGACTGGTGGGGTCGAAGTGGTTCGATTGGCTGTGAGCACCCAAGAGGGCCTGGGTTGCCAGGTTAACAATGTGGGCCATAAAGCTATACAAATTGCATCAATTAAGCAATGAGTATGAGCACAGTGAGCTTACCGTAAGCACTGTTCTTTGGCATTGAACAGTTGCTTGGTGTTGGATGTGATGAGGCAGGCAAATTCCCGCATTATTGTATCATTGTTTGTCGTGTTGTCATAACATATCCAACCTGTCAAATACAATCAGTGGGTTCCTTAAAGCTAGCTAACATACCTTGTGCATGATCCCGAGACGTGTGCCATTGTGCACATTATTGAGATGTACAAACCCAAGGAGTGATGATTCCATTGTCCAGGCTGCTGGTGCTTTCTCCATGATCCAGAAACCCATGACAGCAAAGTAACTGTTGATATTTGATGCCTGCCATGCATCGCACGTCAAGTTGACATATCCTTTGACAGCGTCACTCTGTTCCATTTAGTCAGATAAGCATGATAGTTAACAAGGCATGGTACATAATAGTATATTGAAATGACTCACCTGTAAGTGCGACCGGAGACTGATTACATTGGACTGGAAGAGTTGAAGGACCATGTTGCAAGTTTGCCTTTGAGATAGGATCTTGACTCCAAGATTGGCATATGCAGCTATGTCAACCATCCGTTTGAACACAGGGTGTTGCAAAGCTTGTAAAGGCTAGAGAAATCATTGGAATGGGCACAATTTCAAGAAGTGCAACTCACCTGATCAGTCTTGATCACCCATTAGACAGCCACATCACAAAAGGTGGAGTCCGTATACTGCGGGATAGAGTTCTTTGGAATGAGATAGTTGTTGAGGCTTGACTGGAAACTAGTTGTGATATCTTGCTGGCTGTTAGAACCAGGGTCTCCGGGAGGTAACTCCAGAATTCCAGAGTTTGAGCAGGACTTGGCTTCACCATATGTGGTGCACCCTTGTCACAATTCCGGGGGTGTCCTGTAATTTTGGAACGGGTGGAAGTGTTATGAACCGCGTGCAACTAACTTTATTCTCACACTCCTTTCACGTTCTTTATCACTCCTCACGCTCCTTTTGTCATGTAACCTCCATGAGGCCGATCACATGACCAGTCACATGATACATCCAGACCCTTGACATCATCTATGACATCATAGCCTCTAGGGTTACATGTTGACAACCCGTAGACTACCCTAACCCTTATCTCCATCGGATCTCCATGGCAATCCTGCCACCTCCTAGATCTCCTGATCCAATCTAATCTCCTCCATTGTATCACCTCTTATTTATCTAGATTCCCATCTCCATGGATCTCAGATCCAGATCTCAGGGTTCGCCTCATGGCAGCCTTGCACTCTTCATCTCCATCTGCACTTCTATTCTCTACCCACAGTCATTACTGTTTTACCATATGTAGCATAAGCCTTATCTGTTATTACCATGTATAGTAGTGTACTGCTTGGTCTGTGCGTAGGCCTTGCCAATATATAAGGCAGCAGTCCCAGCTGGCTAAACCCCAGCTTTGACCACTTGTCATTTCCCCCATCACTAGGCCCCTGAGTCTTGGGTTAAAACCTCAACTGCTATGGGCACTCCTATGACGGGGTACTGGCACTTGTAGCTCCCCTGCCAGGGTTATAGCATTTCTCTCCTTGCCGGGTAGTGCCATCATCTGCTGTTAGGTTTGGTTGTTTCTTCCGGCCAAAGGGTCTTCCCATCCCCTTTGATGGCTGCTTAACACAGTCATAACAGGAAGAAGTCGGATTGACCTTGTTGCAAGCAATGAAGGCCGAGGATGATTCAGAAGAGAGCCTTAGAGACTCAAGGGGGTCAGAGTGAGCTTGGGAGACTGTCCAAGTCAATATTCAAACTGGAGTATCTATTACAAGTGTGGAGACTTATATATGGGAGTAGAACATAGGTCTTACTAATAGTCTGGAATGCAGATGCTAAGTGTACCAGAGCTGTACTCCACTTAGGAGCACAGGGATGGAGGGTGAACTGGGATGAAGCTAGTGGCTATGTACTGTAAGTGAAGAATGGAACATAATACTAAGAACAAGGAATACTAAATAGAGAGGGTCTGGAGTGTCAGGGATGTGGACTCATCGAGAACACACCAGAGGTCACAGGAAGAGAGTCCGAAGTTGGGTCTGAAGTTAAGTCTGGAGTTCTGGATTGACAGATATGACACTGGCACTGTTTAGTGTCATGCAACAACATAGATGCAAAATTATTATTGTTGGCCCAAGTAAGATATTCAGCCTGATGAACACAGATGAATCAATGAGATAAAAGGTGAGAATGAGGAGACACACACCCAATAAGAAGCTTGCAGATGGCACTGCAGTGTGATTGCCTCATTGATGAGACTAACCTGCTTTTTGTGCGTTTTACTACATAGAAGTGAGAAAGCAAATTCTAAAAAACATAAAACATATGAGCAGAGATTACAATCTCTGTGCTTTTTATGTTGCTTGAGGTAGGGAGGTGCAAAAAATGTGCGTCGATATCTTGAGATCGATCAACACGGGACTTTCTTTCAGCAGACTTGTCCACATTGATTATCTCAATGTCCTTGAGTAGGCTGTCTTGTCCCATTTCTTTTGGTTTGTAGGAAACTCTGGCATGGCTCGTTTCCAATGACACAGTTGCAGTGGTAGTTGCAGTAGTTGCAGTAGTTGCGGTGGTTACAGTAGTACCTGGTACAGACTCCAAGATATCACAATTAAGTTCTATTACATAACATGTTTTGAGATGGATTGAAGTGCTGGTAGCAAGCACCTACCTAAATGCTGTTTTTTCCCTGGTTGCCCTTCCTGACCAGAGTTTGTGCTGGATCCAGGAATTGGGATCCTAAGGATAAGCCCTGATGCTGATGCAGCATTTTTTCCAGATGCTTGTGTGGCTGTGTGGGCTTGCTGATAGGATGCCAGTTTGTGCTCAGCAGCATTATCTGAAGATGTCACCTTTGCCAAAGGGGCAGGGGCCCGTTTATGGCATGGCTATTCAGTAGTAGTTTCATTGTCAGTAAACATATTTGTTACTGCTGCGTCTGACAGGAATTGCCAGTAGTGAAGGGTATTGGAGCAAGAGAAAAAATTGAGCTCAGCCCCACGTATATTGCATCCCCCATCACTGTGTAACTAGGTAAATTTTCTTGTTGATTGCCATTCAGTACTTTAATGGAAGTCATAGAAGTTGTGCCAAGTTGGCAGTTCCCGATGTACAGCCACTGGGGCCCTGGCTTACCCAGCTCAGCCTGGGCTTGCCTAAACCATAGGCTGGGCCACAAGCCCTTGCAAGCCCCCATCAGGGCCCAGCCTGGCTTGGCCCAAATAGGGCTCAGCCTGACTCGGCCTAGGGCCTGAGCCGGGCCTTGCAAATCACTAGTTTTGCCTTTAACTCTTTGTGCCATCCAGTGGCATGAAACATATGTATATAGTTCCTCTAGTTTTAGCCTGTTACCTTGGTCCATCTACTCATGCAACGACTGAGGTGAGTATCATATCTGTCCTGACCCCTATCAACTCCAACCTTCAAATCTCTAGTCCAATCTCCTTTATCTGACTTCAAACCATTTCACTTGGACTTTCTTTTTTCCTATCAGACCTCCATTATTTCCATATATAGTATTTTCTTTCTATCTTTGACCCTTCATTCTTTGGTCATGGCCCTTAATCCATTCCTATAAACCCTTTGCCACTCCATATGCCCTTTACTCCATACTTTCCTATGCCATATGCTCCTCCTTTACTTGACATATCTTTCCATATACCTCTCCATTCTCTAGTCTGAACTCTAAACCAGACTTCCAGTATTTAAACCCTTAATGCACTATTTGTATTTTCAGTATGAATATTGAATTAGTCTTCTCCTGTCTCCTGTCTAACTCTCTTTCCTCTCTTTCCCCCCCCTCTCTCTTCAAATATAAGGACCAAGCCTAGGCAAGGGCACAACACATACATAAGTCCTGCACCAGGTCCTCCTAGGTACCCCCTTGCCACTTCAATATCCATTCATTCCTCTCTACAAACTTCATCTCACTAATCCTTGGATGTCCAATCAGACTCAAGTCCAGAGGGCCTGGACTTAACAGTGAGTATGAGATTATGCTATGACATCACTATGCTTATATGTATATACAGTGGCTCAAATAAGTGTCCCAATGTTGGGTCATTTTGGAAAGATTTGATATTTGCAAGAGAACTAAAATATTAGGACCATGATTTTCATAACCTTATAACTATAATATGAAATTATCTTATCTTATCATATCATAAACACTATCTCATAATCTTATCTCTTATCTTATCCAGAATTCTAGACCATTCTATGTGACATCATCATATGTCATCCCATTCTTATGCTTCCATTTCACTATCTAATATGCCAAACTTCCATTTTACTAATCTATTACATATCTCACACATTCATGCTTCCATTATAGACTCTTTATTTAATATCTGTTATTACACCAAGGTACAGGGCTCATCTAGATTCAGGGCTTAGTGCAATATACCTTATATAAGTAGCACTTATCCTGTAATGTAGTTTTCATGCTTGGTATTCTCATCCTTCTTGATTTCTTTATTGGAGCAAGTCACATTAGGCTTTTCCTGAGTGATCTCTTATTGCTCTTGGGTTTGATCCTGATATAAAATAGATTAGCTCTGACCCTTGCAGTGTCATTAGTAGCCCTAACTCCTACATTTGCAAAGCAGCTAAAATAAAATAAGCAGCAGTAGAGCATTAGGTGATTATGAATACCCTTACAAATTCTGTTCACAAGCCTCTAATTGGTGAGGATTAAGCAAAAGGATTTTTTCATCAGGTAGTGCATGATAAGATGTGGCATCTGGAGTCAGCAGAGTTAACATACTTGGCATACAAAAAATTATATTAATTTATATGGTGGAATATTGTCATAATTGCAACCAAAGATGTTGTGCATATCTACAACTGATTCAAAACATGGAACATTTCCTTGTTGGAGAAGCTGTTAAGGTAGTACTGCCCATATCCCTCCATGCAAGTCTCACTAGACTCAACCACACCAGGCAATGCAGTGGCAAACACTGGAACTAGGTCTATAGTGAGAGCAACATCAGTAAGGGGAACTATATGACTTGCTTGGGCATTAGAAGGGTGCATGCATTTGACTCAATAAAGGCCCACACTGGTTTAGGAGGGGGGTGACACAATGTGAAAGTATTGAACATAGAGTAGAGGGGCCTGGGATAGATATGGAGGGAGATTTCTTGCCTTAGGTATGAATACTGCCCATACATGGGCTATATCTTCTGACATATCAGAACAATGGAATGTGAAAGTAAGATAATGTAGAATTACCATATATATTGCCACCATCTTGCTGATTCAGTAGCACTGCATCACAGTTTCCTAGGGGATGGCAGTTAGATAGAGGGAAAGCCTGGACCACCTGGCTGCAGTTGATGAAGTGTGGCCAAAAAGAGGAGTGGAGTTGGATTCTAAATTTATTCCAAGTGACAATGTTGCCATCAATATCCCATCCATCCACTAGAATCCCATTGGAGGCAGCATGGATGTAGTTGGAAAGGATGCAAGAAAGGTCATAAAGTCCATAAAGAGTCTACATTTCAGTGATAGATAGAGCTGAGTGGTCTGGGGATACTGTTATGTGCAAAGCAACAGTTCCCTTTGATGCAGTGAAGCTGCTTCAATGCCCAAAGTGATTGCGAAATGGCCAGGGGCCATGAAACATGGACTCTTTCTCTGGTAGTACTTGTTGCAGGAATGATAAGGCAGGATTGATCATGGTCACTTCCTTGTCCTCCAGAATGAGCACCATTTTGAGTGCTATGTGATTTGATTGTCAAAGGAGGATGTACAGGTCAAACAGATGAATACCTTCTTCCTGGTTAAGGATCTCCACAGCCTGGTCCATGAATTTCTGATAGCTATGACTTGTCTGCTGAAACACTGTCTTGTAATGAGTGATGAGCAAGTATTCCATTACATCAGCAGTGAACTGGATAAGGTTACTGTTCACTTTGATTTGCTGTGTGAAACTTTGCATAAGTTCTAGTTTTGGGATGCTAAAATGGTCCATAGGACCACTTTTTGCAGTCCAAGCTTTGAGTTCTAAGATGATGTGTTTTGTAGAGTGAAAATCACAAAGTGCTTGTTCCATAACTGTGATGGATGAGTCAGTGTGAATGGGATACTGTGCCTGGTAAATAAAGGATACAATGGCACAAATGGGAGTGATAAATTGATCAGGCATGATACCCACAATGATTGCAACAATGGTTCTTTCAATGTCACAATGGTCTTGTCTGGTCATTTGAGCCACATGTGAGACACCTGACAAGAAATGTCAAACAGCAACCCATTGATGCAGATGTTTGAAGCAGGTATTGAGAGTGTGAGATCCATCAAGCACCTTGCACCAGGTAAGAACATGGTCAAAAAATTTTTATGACAAGTGTGGAGAATCTCCCCAGTGAGAAAAAGCAATGGATCTGTGAACCTCCAGTCTTTTCAAAACAGCTTATGGACACTGAGTAGCTTGGATAGCTTGGCTGCCTTTTGGAAGGCATTGAGGTCCCATGGATCTACTCATTTACAAAGCTTGAAAATCTGTGTCAGCATATGTGTGCCTGTGCAAGGCTTAGCAGGCTCAGCATTACCAAACTCTGACTTCTCAGCCAGAGTGACAAGGGGAGGCACTCATGGAAACAGCTGCAATGAGCTATTGCTCTGGGAGATCAGCAATGTATGAAATGGGTGGTGTATAACAACTGCAGACATTGTCCATAGCATCAGAGAGATCAATGCCATGCAGAGCTGCATGCTTGAGGAGGGCAACCAGCTTGTTCATACAATAGTGGAAGAGACATGCAAGGAGATTGGTCTTATAATCACAGTGAACTTCAAACTCTGGGGTTAGAATAAACCTGATGCAAACCCAAGTATGACATGTGGCCTGCATCCACATATCAGACTGAATATTGGTAATCATGATGAATACCAGATACATTTCTAGCCCTCTGGTTTGACATGTTACCAGAGTTTTATCAGAAGCTAGAATGATAGGAACTATGGTTGCACCACAAGGGAGATGATTCTGCATATCATAAATTAGTATGGTGTTTATTGCAATACAGAATATGTACCTGGATGTTGAATGCATGAGTACCAGTAAAGAACTCACTGTATTCACAATCAGCTCCTTGCATAACAATGTGGGGGTCATATGTCATATATGGGGTGAACATTGGGTTGGAAAATAGCTCCTGCACAATGTTCAGGGTATCATGAAAGATGAATCAGATTGGATATGTTGTGTTGAACCCATTTATTGAGATGGGAACTGACTTCCATTGAGTATCATGGGGGAAACTCGCCATCCAACCAAACAGCTTATTGACTGTACTGAAAGAAGGACTTGGAGGATTTTTGAACTTGAATATAAAACTAAGAATGTCAGGATCAAAATAGGTGAATGGCACATACCCACTTGAGCTTGAGGAACTGGGATATATGTGACTTTGTGAGGTTAAGGGAAAGAAATTTAGCAAGTTCCCAATCCTTCTCATTATGAAATGGGTAGTATGGGACATTTTCTCTGCATCTCTCATACTTGGAAGCCTTCAGCCAGTCAAGAAGTGTTTCATCCTGACTTTGGTGAATAAATCCAGAGGTAGAATGGTATTCCTTCCTGACATTGGTGTCCCTTGGGCCATGAAGAAAGGCAGGGGGTACTGAAACATCATGTGTTGCTGCAGGAAGTTAGCTTGCCTGTCACTCCAGGTTCATAATACACTGAGTGCTATTAGTCTTGATATGAAGGAGAAAGTCATTCTCTGTGGGGAATTTGCATAACAGCTAGGACAGGTGATATTCATTGAGACTCATTGATATACAGTAAGCAACAAAACCGACCCAATGTTTGTATTATTTTGATTGTTGAGCTAATATCTAGAGAACTACTAAATGAAGACCCCTAAACCTTACCCTTGGTAGAAAGCCCTGATAAAGGGCTTTCCAAATATACATACATTGCTTAGCTAATTCTTGCTATTTCAGGAGATATTCCCATATTAAACATATGTACTCATTGGGTCAGTTTTGTTGCTGATATATTAAAGTACTAAAACTACATGTTGGGACATAATATTACATAAGCAACAAGTCATGTGGTTCACTATAAGTTCAACATGATACAAACACATCAAAACACCATTGC
>JBBPTJ010000431.1:0-14168 GCA_038094035.1 Pulveroboletus aff. ridleyi
CTTTGTTTGTACCAACAAACAATGGCAACTATTCTATGATTTAACTGAGATTATAGCTATTGATTTAAAAGCTCAAAAAACCTTTCCATGGTATTACTATTTTAAATGAATTATATCTCTACCACATGTAAGCCAAATCACATGACCCTGGGAGCAATTATGTATCCAAGAGTATGTACTATTTATAACTCCACCAAAGCTAAGCAAAATTCCCATGACCTTTGGTAATATATTTCATACACTATATTAAAGGCTAACATGGAAAGGGTTTTTGAGGTCACTGTATGTCTGGTAGCTTAGACCTACTTGGCTTACACAATCCTAACCTCCTTTTCATGTGTCTTCACTCTACACTTGAGTGAGCACTTTAGCTCTTGTCTGCGTCCCATCCCGATTGCAAGAGATAGTCCTTGGTCCGCCCATGTCACCAGGAAGTCTATTGTCTGGCCTTGCCAGGACAAACCCTTAACCTTGCCATCTGCAAGGTACCCCCTTGTCTCAGTATCTTAGGACCTTTGCCAAGTTCATGCCTGACCCCTTGGGATCAAGCGTAACAAAAGGTCTAAGCTCTCCCACTGCAATTAGCACCACCTAAACCACCACCATATCTTGATGAAATCCCCCCAGCCTTGCTAATAGGATCTTTAGACCTACCAGAGAATGCCCACCCATTGACTCAGAACCCGAACCCCAGTCCTCTGAAGAGGAACAAACCCTATCATCACCAGACCTTCACATTACTTCCCCCCACAAACAGTATGAAGACCAAACTCTTGCTACCCTCTTCTTTGAAGGAATATCCATCCCTAGAGAATCTACCCCACCTTTGCCCGCTCCCATAGCCACCCATCACACCCTCCCCAGACTTCTTGCCAATATTGAACACCAAGCAAAAACAACCTGAGTACAAATCTCAACATGAACCCCACCACTGTTCACTTCCCCACCAATGACTACCAAACTAACAGAACTCCATCTCAGAAAGCTGGATGATTATAATGGTTCCTATGAAAAAGCTATACCCTGGCTTAACTCCATACAATTTTACCTAATCACCAATGCTGAGTTGTACAATACGGATGCCAAGTGTAAGGGGTAGTAGCCCCTGTAGATACTAAATGGGGTAATAACCCCTGATTGCGTACTTATGAGCGCATGTGATACAAGATAATCACATGTGCAGTATGTAGATAAAAAGGAGAGTGTCAAGTCCGGTTCCTCTGGACTCAAGTCCGGTTGGAGGTCCGAAGGTTAGTGTACGAAGTTCATAGGGAGGATGAACAGAGTTCAGAGCAGCAAGGGGGTACCTAGGAGGACGTTGGCGCAGGACTTATGTGTCACACCCTTGCCTAGGCTCTGTCCTCGTATTTCGTAGGAGAGAGGGAGAGAGGGAGGGGAGAGAGAAGGGAGTTGGACAAGAGACAGGAGGTGACTGGTTTGATATTCGTACTGAAGTACAAAAATGGAGTACAAGAAACTTATATACTGAGGTCTGGTCCGGAGTTTGGACGGAGGAATGGAGGATTGTATGGAAAGGTATGTCGGGAAAGAGGGAAGCATATGGAGATGGAGAACATACATAGTGAGAGCATATGGTGTGGCGAAGGGTCTAAGGGATGAGGCTAAGGGTCGTAACTAAGGAATGGAGGGTCGAAGGTACAAAGAGAATACTAAATAAGGAAAGTGAAGGAAGTCCAATAATAGGAGAATGGAGTCCGATATGAAAGGATGAAGTCTGGATTACGGAGGGATGGAGAAGGAGTGATGGATCCAGGGACTCAGAGATCGGAGCAGATATGACAGAGAGGCCTGTCCTGGTGACGGGCCAATCCTTATATTACTCCTACATTACTCATCTGTGAATACCACTTGGTACACTTCACCAGTGTGAGTAAGGAGTGAGCACAGGGTGCAGAGCACCCAATACAACAACCTTACAAATTTTTTGAAGTGCAAAAAATGTGTGTTCATGATGAGTCACACAGTAACCTGCAGCCAAGCAAAGTCAACAGTGACCAGACTATCAGGATGAGGGGAAAACCCCTCAATAGGTAGCTTACGACCGCCCAGGACTCTCAAGGAAAACCCAAGGGATCCCAAGGTCATCAAGAAGGGGGTAAAAACCCCGACAATTGTTGTGAACAGCTCGTTGCATTCACCAAGAAACCGAACTGGACTGTTAGCTGGACCAAACCATAACCCTAAAGAGAGAAAGCTGATGACGGAGCTACCCAGCAGAAAGAAGGAATGCCCATATTGTGGGCTAGCCAGAGCAGGAACTGTTATAGAGCCTTCATGAGGGATAAGGGACGAGGCCCGAAAGCCAAGCCCTTAGCAGACAGAGGAGGAGCCAATTGACACAGTGGCTAAAGCTGGGGTTCCTGGCTTTAGGCCACTCGTCTTATATATTGCCTGGGTCCACACATGGACCAAGCTGTACACTACTATATATGGTAATGAACGTAATATGGTAAATGTAATGATAGGAATGGAAGGACAGAGATTAAGATCTGCAGGCTGCAAGGAGGTGAGCCCTGAGATCTAGATCATAGCCCTTGGAGATAGGATCAGAGATCTGAGGATTGGAATCGAGATCCAATATATACTAATGGATACATAGGGGAGATTAGATCAGATCAGGAGATCTAGGAAGTGACAGGATTGCTGTGGAGATCTGATGGAGATTGAGGGTCTAGGGTAGTCTAGGGTTTGCCATGTGGCAACCTTGAGGCATAATATCATAGATGATGTCAGGGTCTGGACTCATCATGTGACTGGTCATGTGATCAGCCTTGTGGAGGTCACGTGATGTAATGAACGTGAGAGTGAAGGAAAGTGAGAGTATGAAGATAAAAGTTAGGTGCAAGGGGATTTGTAACAACAATGGGCCAGACACTGGGACTGAACACGGAACCTGGGCCTAGCATTGCAGTAGCAGAGGAGGCACAGGCCTCCCAGATGCTGAGCAGTGCCAAGGATAGCAGAGAAAGGGCAGCGGAAGCTGACCCTACCCTCATAAGCCCATTGATCCCACAACCCAAGAATGTCAACCATTCATTGACCTCGCTGAAGGTGTCACCAGGCCTGAGGGCTGAGAGCCCAATCATACAGGCCTACATGGGAGGCATGTTGCCCCCACTGAGAGATCAATCCAAGGGAGATGTACCCATCAGTCCTGGAATGGCCCTTGTCACCATCGACGAGTTCCTCACAGACGTGCAATGTCAATGGTTAAGGTATGATGTGGGACCCAAGGGGTTCCACAATCACAAGATAAATCCTGGGCAGCACAATGCTGTGATGCTGGACTGATTGCGATGAAGATTCACAGATGATGATGGGATATCTGACCAGGCAATAAGCCTGGTACCCATCAAGGCAGACCTCATGTCCCATAGTGAGACAGGCAGCCCAGTGAGGTGAGGGACAGCAATGTCCCATAGCCAAAGTGCCCCTGCCAGTCACATGACAACAGAATGGGGCCTCACCCCTAATATGCTGAATTGACCAGCATACCTCTTGGGTTGGGATTCCAACATCATGCACCATCTGTATGGCACTCCAGGACAGAGGGAAAGAGCCCTCCTGCATTGAATGGCACAAGATCATGCCATAGCAGCAAATAATGCTGCAGGGGATGACCAGTAGCCCAGTAATAGACCCATTCAGGGAGGCCGTGGTCATGATGCCAATGAGGGCTGATGACCTGCCCCATGCCAGGATAAACACCCTCATAGGCGACAGGATGCAGAAGAGAAAGACCCTCCACCAGGAGGACCCCTCGATGGGGGACCTCCAGATGACCCAGATGATCCAGGGGATCCAGAGGACAGTAGTCAACCTGATAGCCAATCTGATGGCCAATCCAACATGAGAAGTGGCAGAGGTGAGCTCGCCAGACAATATTATCATCAAAATTATCTCAGGGAATTCACCCCTGGTAACACATGCTACATGGATTACATGCAGCAGTGATACACGCAGCATATATGGGAACAAGTCAGGTGACCAACCAGCCCAGTAGAGCCTGAGATGAAGGCAATGAATCTGCCTAAACCCGGGAAGTACAGAGATGAGAATGACCTCAAGAAATTCGATGACTGGCTGAGCCAGTTGTTGAAGTACTTCCATACATTCAAGGTCACTGGACCGGATCGCAATAAGGATCACATGCTGTACACAGGGTTGTACTTGGAGGACCTAGCCTCCCAGTGGTATGACCAGGAGGTCAAATCACCAGATTGAGCAATCTGGTTCTGGTCCTTCGAGGACCTGATCACCAGGCTATTTAAACACTTTGTGCACAAGGCCTCAGTGTAAAATGCAGTGGACTAGTACAACCGCACAAGGTTTTCCCTGAGAAGGGGGCCCTTGCCTTCTACAACGACCTCAGATGTTGTGCATGCTGGATGGTACAACCCCTGGACAATTATTTGTTCAGGAGGAAGCTCCTCTGTGGATTGCCCCACATGATTATATGAAGTATATTCAAGGCTCGCGGTATATCTGCTGAACACTCCAGCATTGAGGAAATCCTCAAAGAGGTCTGGTGGATGGAGACTGCCCAGAAGGCTATCAGCCTGCATATAAGAACGAGCCACTTTGGCTCTGGGAGGAAAACCTCCCAAGGATGAAGTGGTTCATACCCACAGGGAAAGAGGGCTGATGGGACCTCAGGTGACACGCACAAATTTGTGCATTGTGGTAATATGCTGTTCCATTGAAGGACAGCCGACTCACCCAAGACTGTAAGTCCAGGCAAGATGGGAGCGAATGCTCCCCAGTCAAAGGGTCTGACAACTCAGATGAAAGGATGGTTTCAACTGCTGGATAAAGGGAGAATGCAGGGTATCACCTGCTTCCATTGTGATAAGGAAGGCCATATGGTCAACCAGTGCGATCAACCTTGCAGGAATATACTGCCAGCGGGAAAACCATGACTATATGCTGTAGACGTACAAGAAGATGAGGGGGATGAACCCCCGACCAGCAGTGCTGACACTGGACACAACAATGAGGCAGTGGCCCCTACCAACCCAGAACATATAGCAAAAGCTACCAATGACATCAATAATGACCCTGCCAATGAAGGCCAGGTGGTCGATGACCGCTTCAAGCTGTACTCGGAGTGCTCAGACCTCCAAGAAGACAATGAACCTGTTGCCTACTTGGGTGCCATACACGACCCGCTGGACAATGACCAATTTGTGCGGTGCATGGCAATGGAGATTGCCAATGGGGACTCACCCCCTTCAGGCCTTGGGATGAGGATCCCTGGCCGAGATGGACATGGTCCCTGATATATGGGGTGATCCATGAGAGCAGTGACTGCTTTGAATGTCAGCAACGTATTGCTCATATCATGGCTGATATTGATGAGGGAGATCCCTCACTGAGCGCAGCCCAGTCATACCTGTCAGAGCATACTCAATGGGAGTATGACTGGGGCTGGGACGAGTGTGATCGCGCACAAATGACAGGACACAGCCTCAATATCAACCGTGTCCATGCAGCGATGGCTGAACTTGTGAAACAAATTCGCATTTTCGAGGGATACTGAGTGTTCCTTGCTCAGAACCTCAGATCCGAGGCAGTATGGGCTTGCCCACATGCCTTATTCACTGGGTGAGAAGTTGCCACATTGTATGATATATATAATCATAGAGGAACCCATAGGGCGATCCCCACTCTGGATCAGAATATATCCAGATGACCTAGTGGTCGAAACTGCACATGGGTCAATGGTCATCCCACAGGACAGACCACCTGATCTCACACAGATGTGGCTGGCTGCACTTGCTGTAACATGCCCAGATACGATAGGGGACCTGAACCCCTGTTCCTTTAGGTATGTGATGCATACTCAGGTAGGGCTAGGGGATAACCCCAGTATGTGACCAATAATTGCACTGGCACTATGCGCATGTGTGACAGCTCGGATCACCATCAATGGGTGCCTGGCATACATGATGATCAACACTGGTAGTACCGGTAATTTCATGAGCCCTGCATTCGCAAGGGTCACCCAGGTGGAGGTATATCCTCTTGCATAACAGCTCATGCTGCAGCTGGGCTGCATAGGTAGCTGCTTGAAGATCACCCATGGGGGTGAAGCTTCTATTGCCATTGGCAAATTTACCGCCCACACATATTTTGATGTAGCCAATATCGATCACTACGATTGTATCCTGGGGATACCTTTCCTATGACAACATCACACCATTGTCAACTTTGCATCCAACTCATGGATTGTGGGGGGCACTACTGTCCCCCTTCTGGACAAATCCTTATCCAGTGCTAGGGGCACCCGTCACCCCAGCACCACCCCAATCTCCCACTGACTTTCGCACCCTATGATGGTGTTCACATCTCGTGAGGGCTCGAAGAAGGGGAGGGGGAGTAGTATGAAAACTACAAAATCAAACAATACAACCAAAAATCAACTGCAACTTGCAATCATGAAGCTAAGTGAGGAGGATATACCCCACCTATGGAACCAATGGTTCCAGAAATACAAAAGTCAACTGGGAGGAGTGAAACAAGCACTCTCCCCACTGCGGGAGGTGAACCACCAGATCCTGCTCATTGACAAAAGTAAGCAGTACACTTTCCACCTTCCATGCTGCACAGACGCACTGAAGCAGCAACTGTCAGATAAAATCCAACTATACACTACTATGGACTAGTGGGTAATGAAGAGCATCCCACAGGCCACCCTGATGCTGTGCATCCCAAAGAAGAGTAGAAAATTGTGGACAGTCATCGACTGCCACAAAAGAAACAATAACACAGTGAAGGACGTAATGCCCTTCCTGGATCAGGACCAGATCTGAATGAATGTGGCCCAAGTGAAATATCACTCAAAGATTGACCTGTCCAACATGTATGAACAGGTCCAGGTGAAGCCAGAGGACATCTGAAAGACGGCCTTCTCCACCATATACAGAACCTTCATAAGCCAGGTCATGCAGCAGGGGGACTGCAGCACCCCCGTGACGTTTCAACGTCTAATGACAGTGATCTTCTGAGATCACATTGGACATTTTGTATACGTCTATCTGGATAATATATTCATCTATAGCGACACATTGGAGGACCATGAATGGCACCTCCAAATTGTGTTTGAGATGCTGGTGAAGGCCGACTTCTACCTCAAGAAGGAGAAGTGTGATGAAAGATAGAAAGGTGGTGTGGGGTGTAGTGTGTAGGGGGTCGAGTTTCCTTGTCCCAAGGGGTAATGTGAAGGGTTAGTACCAGGGACAGACAACTACGACTGACCTCAGTGCACAAGAGCAAGACAAGATGGTTCCAGACACTATTCTGGACAGGAAACTAGTAATCCGGTCAACTGTGAGGACCGGGTGTGTGCGGATGTGGTCACGGATGGGACCAGATCGAGCATGATAGGAGTCGAAGATGCAAGAACTTAATGAAGACAAAGGGAAATGACAAAGATGAAGGGAAAATGACAATGATGGAAATGAAATTGACGATGATAAGCAAGATTGATGATGATAGGGGAAAAACCTGGCCAAGGACAAGGGCTGGATACAAACGAGGGGTCAAGGACGAGGACCCGGATACTGATGATGACGAGAGAAACAATGTCGAGAACAATCCAGACGATGAGGAGAGGGGAATTTGGATGATGGGAGATGACCAGTGGGTGCCAAACTGATGAGATTCAAGATCTCAATACAACACATTTATAGTCTAGGCATTTCCCTGGACTTTGTAACTATGACAACACCTGAGGCCCTATGAAGGGACACTTGAGTCTAAGTAGTGAGAAGTCAAGAAACACAAGATATTGTAGTCAAATGTCAACAAAATGAAAAGTATGGTGAAATTGATGAGTGATACCTATAAACAGGTGATCTGGTAGATGGAACCGGACCAGATGAAACGGATACATATCATCTGGAACCAGATAGATGAGACGGATGAACAGATAAACAAGAAACAAAACAGACTGACCTCAAGATGGTACAGAAGGACATGAGACACAAGTGGGAGGCTCAATGGACACCTGGAAGAGCTAGAAAAGACGACCTACAACCATAGGAGGCCGCAGGCTCCTACAGTGACCTATACACCAAGAGACTGGATTGCCTTGGTCATCTAATTGACCAAAAGGGTGTACATGCTGATAAGGACAAGATGTCCCGCATCTGAAACTGGAGAACCCCTCATTTGCTGAACAAGGTCCAACAGTTCATCAGACTGGTGGAATACCTGGCACAGTTCATGCCAGATGTGTTGGTGTACTACACCATTGACCAGGATACAACGGAACGGAAATCTGTTCCAGTGGAGAGAAATCCACAACCGGTGTTTCCAGATCATTAAAGATCTGGCATGTAAATTCCCTATCCTCAGGCCAATCGATCCAAGGAAGGATGAGCCTATATGGCTCGTGTGTGATGCCTCCTTGTATGGGGTGGGCGCACTATACGGGCAAGGGCCTGACTGGAAAACATGTAGGCCTGCAGGCTTCATATCAAAAAAGCTGAGCAATGCTCAGCAAAATTACCAAACATTTGAGTGGGAAATGCTCGCCATAATTGAGGGACTCCTCAAGTGGGAGGACAAACTTCTCAGCTTCAAGTTCACAATCATAACCGATCACGAGGCACTCAGTTATCTCAAAACACAGTGCAAGCTGTTTGGTAGACAAGTCTGATGGCTTGACTACCTGTCACGGTTCAACACTACTATTGTCTATGTGAAAGGTTCTGAGAACCTCATAGCAAACTGCTTGTCCTGCTACTATGAGAGTGAAGGAGGTGACATGGCCTCTGATGAAGAGATGGACTGGGCAAGCACCAATGCCCAGTTAGATCCTGAGGGGGACGACCTTCCCCTCGACTGATGGTAAGAGCTGAAACTCACCACCATCAGCAAGACACCACAACAGAGTTCGCATCTAAAGGAGAAGCAGGAGAAGCATATGGTGGAAGCCCAGGAAATGGCTTCAGCCATGGAAAGGAGAGTTGAGGACACCCCTCGTGCTAGTACAGAGGAGAATTCTTCAATTCTTGAATCCGCTGAGGCCTCCAGAGCCCTACCCATCTCATATGGGATTGTGCCCAATTTTCTGGATGCTATCCACATGGGATACCAAGATGACACCTTCTTCTCGAAGGTCATATCCCAGGTGGGGCATTACCCACGGTTCCTTATGTTATGACTGTGTTGAGCAGTCATTGGAAGGGAATGGAGAGACCCTTCAGCCGGAAGAAAACCAAACCAAACAGCCGATAATGAGGCTAGCCAGCAAGGAGAGAAAGCCTGTAATCCTGGCAGGGGAGCTACAAGTGCCAGCGAGCCACATCGAGGGAGTGCCCATAGCAGATGAGGTTTTAACCCACGTCCCAGGGGCCCAAGAGTGGTGAACTAGACAAGTGGTCAAAGCTGGGGTTTAGCCAGCTGGGACCACCACCTTATATATTGGCAAGGTCTGCGCATGGACCAAGCTGTACACTACTATACATGGAAGTAATAGATAAGGCTATGCTACATATGGTAAGACAGTAATGACCGTGGGTAGGGAATGGAAGTGTGGACAGAGATGAAGAAGGCAAGGCTGCCATGAGGTGAACCCTGAGATCTGAATCTGAGATCTGCAGAGATGGGAATCTAGATAAATATGATGCGATACATGGGAGGAGATTAGATCAGATCGGGAGATCTAGGAGGTGGCAGGATTGCTATGGAGATCCAATGGAGATAAGGTTTAGGGTAGTCTAAGGGTTGTCAATGTGTAACCCTAGAGGCTATGATGTCATTGGTGATGTCGAGGGTCTGGATGTATCATGTGACTGGTCATGTGATTGGCCTCATAGAGGTCACATGACAAAAGGAGCATGAGAATGAAGGAAAGTGAGGGAATGAACATGAGGATAAAAGTTAGTTGCACATGGTTCATAACACCTTACATGGGAGGATCTCCTCTATATAAGAAATCATGGTAAGGAGGAGGTACTATGCCTCCCACGAGCTAAATACAAGGGTGACATAGTCACCACCCTGGTCATCAACCAGGCACACAAAATGCTGGGACATTTTGGGTCCCAGAGGATAGCAGATTATATCTGCAGATGGTACTGGTGGTGTTAGAACCAGGGTCTCCGGGAGGTAACTCCGGAACTCTGGAGTTTGAGCAGGACTTGGCTTCACTGTATGTGGTGCACCCTTGTCACAACTCCAGGGGTGTCCTGTAATTTCGGAATGGGCGGAAGAAGTCGGATTGGTCTTGTTGCAAGCAACAAAGACCGAGAATGGTTCAGAAGAGAGTCTTAGAGACTCAAGGGGGTCAGAGTGAGCTTGGGAGACTGTCCAAGTCGATATTCAAACTGGAGTATCTACTACAAGTGTGGGAACTTTATATACGGGAGTAGAATATAGGTCTTACTAATAGTCCGGAGTGCGAATGCTAGGTATACCGGAGCTGTGCTCCTAAGCAGGCACAGGGATGGAGGGTGAACTGGGGCGAAGCTAATGGCTATGTACTGTAAGCAAAGAATGGAGCGTAACACTAAGAACAAGGAATGCTAAATACAGAGGGTCCGGGGTGTCAGGGATGCGGACTCATTGAGAACGCACCGGAGGTCACAGAAAAGGTGTCCAGAGTTGTCCGGAGTTAAGTCCAGAGTACCAGATGTGATGGATATGACAGGTGGCCAGGACTTGGCCGTGAAGTAAATCAGTTCTGTTGAACCTGTCTTACATGCCAGGTCACAAAGACTGACAACCAATGGCCTCAGGGCCTGCTGCACAGTTTGCCTGTGCCTGGGAGGCCCTGGGGCTCCATTGCTATGGATTTTGTGGGACCATTCCCACTGAGTGGTGGACATGACTACCTGTGGGTGGTCCTGTGCTGCCTGACCTCTATGGTACATCTGGTACCAGTCAGCACTACTGTTCAGGCTTCCAAACTTGCAGGGAAGTTCCTGTAGGAGGTAGTGCAGCTACATGGATTGCCAGAGATGATAGTCTCCAACCAAGATGCCAAATTTACCTCAACATTCTTGCATGAACTGCACCGCATGATGGGAGTTAAACTCCTGATGTCTATGGCATTTCATCTGCAGACAGATGGTGTGTCTGAATATGCAATCTGGAATGTAGTTCAGATACTATGCACACTGGTACAGCCTGACCAGAGGAATTGGGCAGACAAACTGCCCCTTACTGAGTTTGTGATTAACTCAAGCATTAGTAGTTCAACTGGGTTCACCCTGTTTGAACTGAACTACAGGCATATGCCCATTCTGATGTAACGCATCTCGCAGGGGTCCATGTCAAGCACCCCAGGTGTCCAGAAGTTCATACACCAGGCCAGGGAAAACCTGGAGATGGCCCATGACACCATCATAGAGAGCAGAGTTGTACAGATGCACCACACAAATAAAAGGCGGAAGGAGGGAACTGCCCTCCAGGTCAACGACTGGGTTTATTTATCAACCCAAAACTTGATGATGCTGAAGGGCAGAGCTCACAAGCTCATACCCAAGTACATCAGATCTATGAAGGTCTTCACAAAAGATGGTGTCAATGACACCTACACCCTGGAACTTCCTGAGGAGCTCCAGAAGTGGTGTATCCATCCGTGGTTTCACGTAGCATTGCTATGTCACTATGAAAAGAACGACGATGCACTCTTCCCGAAAAGGGATGCACATGCGTTCTACAATGTCAGATCATCTGATGCCAATGAATGGTTGGTGGACGAGATACTTGCCCACTGCTGGGAGGGCTGAATGGCCCATTTCTTCATCAAGTGGAATCTCAGTGATTCCACCTGGGAGCCCAGCTCCAACTGTCATAAGCTCAAGGCCCTTGACAGGTACCTTGAGCTCCATGGCATACAAAATGTACACCAGCTGCCTTGCAAGGCAATGAGTGCACTGAGGCACATGAACCCACCAAGTGGGTAGTGTAGTGGTTCGATCAACTGATCGACCCACAACACTAACAAATAAAATAATTCACATGACGTGAAAAGAAAGACAATGAGTAAATCAACTAAAAATGACAAATAAGAAAACAATGATAAACAGTAGATACAAAAATAACACTTACAAACAACCAACACTGCCTCTGCTTACACTCCTACCTTGCTGATCACTTTCTCATTTCATTACGTAATATTTCCTTTTTCATTTTAATTTACTTATATCATACCACATCTACCACCTCCTCTCTTCTTACCATCACCATCCCATGCACTTAGTATGTCCGAGCATACCCACTCCCCCACCCCATCGTGCCTGTCCTCCTCTCACATCTCTCAGTTCCCAGAGGGCATTGACCACAGTTGATCCCTCTTGCATGATCATGCACCCCTTGGAGGCTCATCCACAAGGTTGGCCTGCTGTGCTGGCTGCCACAGCAGCTACACCATCAGCAGTGGCACCAAACAGTGCCATGACTCTTCCTCGTTGCCTGTGCACAACACTCATCGTGACAAGCATTGCTGTCGTCCGTCCCCTGGGCGGTGGATCTCCCACCTCCACTTGCTCACCCTTCATCATGAATGTGACTGCAAAGCTTGCAACACATACATGTTGCACCTCAGCGCTGCCATGGCTGTCAACATAGACAGTATTTCCAAGGCCATCCCTGACCTCACTGATGACATAGCTCGTCTCTGTTGGCACAATGCTTACGCCGACTTGGTGAGTCATGTCAACCACCTCCAACATGACTGTCATGACCTCCGCTGCTCACTTGTGGAGGCCCACGACGAGATCGCCTGTCTGCAAGATGCCCTGGCTGCTGTTACAATTCATTGCTATGCTCTCTTTTTCCTTTTGTTGGACTTACCTCTCCTCACTTAGTTCTTCTTATGCTAAGCTCGTAGTTCCTTTCATCACATACCTGATCCTTCTTCTGTTTTCCAGAACATTCTTTTACTAAGCAAGCTCTTTTAGCTATTGGCTCGCTGACCCAACAATCAGTCAGCCATTGTTCTTTCCTATTCTTTTAGTGTCTATATGATTACTCAGTGACCCTTCATTCTTATATATAAACCTCCAAGTAGCATCTGTATTCCTCAGCTTAGACCTACTTGGCATATAACATCTTAACCTTCCTCTTCGTGTGTCTCTGCTCTACACCTAAGTGAGTGCTTTAGCTCTCCCCACGTCCCATCCCGATTACAAGGGATTGTCCTTGGTCCACTCACCCCACCAGGAAGTCTCTCATCTGGTCTCACCAGGACGAACCTTTGACCTTGCCATTAGCAAGGTACCTTGTCCCTGCGTCTTAGGACCTTCGCCAAGTTCACGCTAGACCCTTCAGGATCAAGCGTAACAGCTACATCTTTGGGTGGCACCTCTGGTGCTCCCCCTCCTGTTCCCATCACAGTGGCTCCCCAGCCACCTGCCTCTTCTTTCGGGGGGAGGGTGCAGGCAGGTCCTGACGCTCCCCCCCTTCTTCTTCCCATGCAGGCTCAGCCTGCAGTTCCTTCTCACAAGGGAAAGGAGAGAGCAATCTCTCCCCTCCCTGAGCTATCTCCCATCCTCCCATACAAGGATATGATTGTGGACAAGCTGGCCCCACCACTGCTCGTCCAGGGGAATCTTTTTCCCGAATTTACCAGGTCAGAGTTCCCCCAGGGTGTCCTCATTCTAGGGGACACCATTGACTCAAAGGGTATGCACACTCTATTCATCAGGATAGAGGGAAACCTCTACACATACCAAGGGGAGCCCCTCAAGGCTTCTCTTTGAAACATCTCGAAGGGAATCTGTCCCCCCATTCCTCCTTGGTGGTCTACTGCCTTTACTGTCTGAATGGACAGAGGCATCATGGGCCCCATCTGTCTCTACAACACTGGAGACAGTGTCTGCGCCCTGTTCACCAGGGTGCAAAACAAACAAGAGGGGAAAGCCCCTCATCTCAAGCAGGCTCAGGACCTGCTCACCTTCCTCCACCTCTGGAGGAAGCACCACGACTTGGGCACCAGTGAAGTAATGTGCACCGTCATGAAGGAATGGAGGCCCCCTGCATGGGCCTCCGAAAAGGCCAAGAAAAAGAAAGAGGCTATGAAGGAGGCAGCCTGAGCCTCCAAGGATGCAGGTGCCCAGCCTACTGAGACAGCACCACCACCCACCACCCCAGCACTCGAGGAGTGCATCACGTCCAGTCTGGCCACCACCACA
>JBBPTJ010000434.1:0-14118 GCA_038094035.1 Pulveroboletus aff. ridleyi
CCTCTCCACCTCTGCACTCCACCTGCTCATCTCCGACTCCTTCGAGGTCCTTGCCTCCAGCACCTCCACACATGCCTTCTTATGAGGCAACTCTGCCTCACTTTTCACGCGCTTCCTCTAGCACTCCAGCCTCCCATCTCCACCTCAGTCACAATGAGCCTGGGCAGTCCGACACTCCGAGCATGAGATGGCCTTACCAGATCCAGCACACACTCAAGACCATGCACCACATCCACAAGCATATGTGTCCCTTGCCTGTCCTGGAACCCTGTGCAGACTCTATGTCCTGGGCCTGCCTTAGGATCAGTCACAAGCATTCCAATCCCTCGCCACTCACTCATCTATGCGCCTTCTCTTTCTCCTGACACTTCACCTCTGTGGTCCGTTGCACCTCCTCCTCTCACCTCTGGTGCTCCTCCCTCTCAGCCTCCTGGTGAAGGCATTTCTCAGCCAGCCTCTTCTCCTGCATCCAGCAGCATCACTCAGTAAACTTGGCAACCATCAGGTCATTTCCATCTCCACTGACCTTAACAAGTTGCTTATCTGTCCAGTCCCAGACATTGGGATATTCCTCAATCATGGTGGTAGTGGTTTAAGGTCAAGAACAGTAGGACACACAGCTTTATGAAGATGTTCAACCCTGTCCAGACTCCACTCTTCCATTTCAAATTGCCCTGCACTAATGGTCTTCATGTTCATGCCTAGAAAGAGGATACTGTCATATCTGTCAATCTGGAACTCCAGATTTCTTTCCTGTGACCTCTGGTGTGTTCTCAATGAGTCTGCATCCCTGACATTCCAGACCCTCTGTATTTAGTATTTCTTGTTCTTAGTGTCATGTCCATTCTTCGCTTACAGTATATAGCCACTAGCTTCGTCCCAGTTCACCTCCATCTCTGTGCTCCACTTAGGAGCACAGCTCTGGTACACTTAGCATCCGCACCCCAGATTATTAGTAAGACCTGTGTTCTACTCCCATATATAAGTCAAGCTCACTCTGACCCCCTTGAATCTCTAAGACTCTCTTCTGAATCATCCTCGACCTTTGTTGCTTGCAACAAGGTCAATCCAACTTCTTCTGCCCGTTCTAAAATTACAGGACACCCCTGGAGTTGTGACAAGGGTGCACCACACATGGTGAAGCCAAGTCCTGCTCAAACTCTGGAGTTCCGGAGTTATCTCCCAGAGATCCCAGTTCTAACAGGTGGACCAAGCAGTATTCATCAAATGGGAGGGTGCCACACTTATGATCATTGTAGTGCATGTGGAGGATTGCACCATCATGGCAAATCATATCAACCTCATCACTGCTGTGAAAATGCAGCTCAGCCAGCATGTTGAGGTTACCGACTTAGGGGAGTTACACTGGCTCCTTGGTATTGAGGTCACATGTAACCACAGTGAGCAGAAGCTTACCCTCTCTCAGAAGACATATATAGACTCAATTCTCAGGCACTTCAACTTCACAGATATGAAACCCATGTCCACACCAATGGACCCCTCTGTAAAGCTCTTGAACACCCAGTCCCCAACCAGTGCTGCTGAGTATGCCGCTATGCATAACATCCCATATCAAGAGGCTATTGGCTCATTAATGTATGCTGCCCTTGGTACATGCCCCAATATATCCTATGCTGTCACACAAGTCTCCTGCTTTGCATCAAACCATGGACCGGCTCACTGGGATGCCATGCACCATGTCTATTGCTACCTGTGTGATACTCAGTTGCTTTGACTGACTTATGGAGAAGATGAAAGGCCACTTATCAGGTATGCTGATACTGATGGCAGCATCACTGAAGATCACTATGCTGTGTCCAGCTATGCTTTTCTTATTGATAGAGGGGCAGTATCTTGGAGCTCAAAGTGTCAAGAGGTGGTATCATTGTTAACAACCAAGAGCAAGTACATGGCAGCCACCCATGTGGCTAAAGAGGCTCTCTGGCTTCACACATTTATTGCTAACCTCTTTTCCCCCAATCACATTAGTGAAAGACCACCAATATCACACCTGGACCAAGCACATTGACATGTGATTCCACTTCATCCGATGGGTTATTGACAACAGCAAGCTCTGTCTCATTTTTTGCCCAACCAGTGACATAATCGCTGACATCTTTACCAAAGCCCTGCCGTCTCCAAAGGTCAAGCACTTCACTGCCAAACTCAGACTGTGCACAGCTTGAGGAGGAGTGTCAGATTTGGGTAACTGTGCATATAGCCATGATGGCCCAAATCCCTTTGTCCTTGTGTGCCTCTGTACATACAACCCCATTTGTATCTATTTCATCTTTTTTCCTTTCATCCCTTTCACCCTTTATGATCACCTTGCCTTTGTACTGCCAAGTGGCAACATAACTATTTAGTCGCCTGTTTTCTGACAGACATCTCAGTACATTTGCCTGTTGCAATGACTGAGGTGAGTATATAGTCTATGCTATGAATCACTGTACTTACAACTCAGATAGACCCTTGCTCACAGGTAATATATAGTACATTTGCCCATTGCAACAACTGAGACCCTTGCTTGCAGTTCTCTCCTCGCATGTCTCCACTTGTAGCCTTTTCAGTAATGCATGGCATGGTCCATGCACAGTAGCTACACATATATAAGAAATACATCCAATGCTGGTACTCTCAGCTTTGGCCACTTATTCCTTGAGTTAAAACCTCAGATGATAAGTGCACTCCTCAGCTCTCATCCCTTTGCAAAGCCTTATGGCAGGCCTTTAGTTGCTTGGCTTTGGTGTTTCAACTCCATCATAACACTTGGCCAAAGCTTCATACTGTAACCCAAGTACATGACCCACCCAACATTCAGGGCTTATCAATTACAGGAAACCGAGAGCACATGAGTGTTTATCTGCCTCAGAAGATTCAAGAAAGAAAGTAAATCCACATGTGTGGTTGCTGGGCCCAGGCATAAGGGACAAGCATAGTGGCACCACGTGATGGGCCAGGGCATATCACCTGAACAGATATTCATATGGTCATCTGCCATTATAAATAACTGCTTGCCCATAGTGCACTAGGGCAATCTCTCTGTGGTTTGAGAGATCTAGGTTTGCGAAATACTTGTGACGTCCACCATCAGCACACAATACATGTACGACACTGCTTGTCATCAGGCATCTACCCCTATGGGCTCTTCACCTGTTGAATCAATCTGTTGAAGAAAACCAAACACCATGAATCCCTCCCCTGCACTATCATCTGACCCTCACCCCTGCAAGCATACCCAGAGGCTCATTGAAAGATATGAGTCAGTAAGCACTGTCAAACTGTCTGGACCTGGATCCCCCAGTTTCAAAGGGCTCTACTCTGCCCTTCCCAAATTAGAACAGCCAGCACCACCACCTGCCACTAACCCAATACCCCTTGTATGTAAAATCTGCCACTTCTGAGAACCTGAACCCCATCCTTAAATGTCCTCATCCTCCCTATCCAACAATGAGCTGAAGGCACTCCTCCAAGTTCTTCTCTGAGAAAAGACCAACTTGCAGTCAGCAATTGCCAAGAAGGTCATGGACCCTGGAAAATGGGATGGTGATTGTAAAGCCTTCTGTAACTGGATTATGGGACTTAAAGTTTGGGTGTCCCTTCAAAAATGGGACTCAAGGAAACTCTGCATCATGGCAGTACTCTCATGACTAGAAGGTGCTGCCACATCCTTCACAAGGCTCCAACTCAAGGAATATGTTGAAAAGGAAGAAAAGGAAGTCCTCAGATGGGACAGCAAGTCCCTCAGATATCCCAGAGGAGATGACACCTGGCCCCAATTGCCAGAACTTCTCAAATCAATCAAGGACCACTTTTAGATTGATTTCCTTGCCCACAAGTCTTTTAAGGCTCTTGCCACCCTAAAGCAGAATAAAGCTGCTATCAACACATTCCTCCAGAAATTCAAGATTCTCTTTCGAGAATCCCAGATCAAGAATGGTCATGGGATTGAGATCTTGAAACAGACTGTGGACACCCACATTTACATGCGAGTTCACCTACACATGTCCATAGAAGAGGACATTTATGAATTAATCAAGGCTTACTGAAAGGTTGGCCAATCCTTTGAGTCCACCACTGTGGAGTGCAGATTCCAACCTCAGAGGCAGTGGGGGCCTTGATACTACACCCCACCAATGGTCCACCACCTAACCAGCAGTTTATGCAATATGGGACACAACCCAGGCATAGTGTGCCCATGCAAATTGATGCTATTACCAGACAGCCCATAAATCCAGCAATAACATGCTACAACTGTGGCAAGGCAGGCCACATTCAAAGATACTGTCAGAAACTGTGGAAACTACAAGGTCCACAACAAGGAAGGGGACAGCCGAACCCCAAGAACCTTCAGCAAGTCTGGACCTTTGGGTCCGACAGTTATTATACCAAAGCATGGGTGGAGGCCCCACAGGAACAGCAACCTCCTGCACCACAAGCACAAACAGCCATGCGATTGGCTCAAACCAGCTGCCAAGATTACATGTCTGATGAGGCTTGTATCTATTGGGCAGATTTTTTTGAATCAGAAGCCAAGGCAAAAGCATCCAAGGCTTTAAAAGGAGGTCACTGACCGGGAGTAGGGTACCAGTTGGCAATAGTTTATTTGCTGCAAGGATAAAAGCCAAAAAACAAAATAAAAAACTAGAAAATTTATTAAATATCAAAAAAATAGTTACTGAGCATTTGGACCCCTTGATTAGGGATGATAGTGACACTTTAGTTAGATCTGGTTTTGAGCTGATGGATTCGGCCTCATGTACTTCTACTTATGTAAGTCCCCCAGAGGTCCTCAGGCACACCAGTAGGAAAGCAGTAGGTGTAGACAACTCATTGACCATGCTCAAGGGTAAACTGATTAGCCCCATAGCTGGCACTGAGCCTGTAATCAAGCTTTCTGAGTGCACTGAAGAGGACTTTCCCATATGTATGATTAGCTAGGTGCTGATTAATTTAAAGAATTCTTCACTATCCACCAGGAGGTCTCAAAAGAGCTTAGCACTGGACTTAAATGTCATATCTGTTGATCTGGAACTCCAGAATTGACTCTGGACTCCCTTCCTGTAACCTCTGGTGTGTTCTCAATGAGTCTGCTTCCCTGGCACTTTAGATACTCTGTATTTAGTGCTCCTTGTTCTCTATGTTATGTTCCATTCTTCACTTACAGTACATAGCCACTAGCCCTACCTCCAGTCATCCTCTGTTCCTGTGCTCCACTTAGGAGCACAGCTCCAGTATACTTAGCATTCAGACTCTGGACTCTGACTAACACTTATGTTTTGCATCTGTATATAAGTCTCTGCACTTCTGTTGTAGATACCTCAGTTTGAATATCATCATAAACTCTCCAGTCTCTGACCATCTGACCCCCTTGAGTCCCCAGACTCTCATCTGACCCATCCTTGACCTTTGTTGCTTACAACAAGGTCAACTCTGACCCTAACTTGTCCTCCAAAATTACAGAACACCCTGGACTTGTGACAAGGGCGCACCACATAAGGTGAAGCCAAGTCCTGTCTGAACTCCAGACATCCTGGAGTTACCTTCCAGAAATCTGGTTTTAACATTAAAATATAGTGTGCCTAATTTCCTATTTAAGAAAGAAACATTCCTGAACATAATTATTAACAAAATCCCTACAGAAAACACCCTAAGGAATCCTGAAGAATTCTCCATTTCTGTCAATGTACAATACCAGTTAGAAAAAGAAGAAAAGGTCAAAAACATTCCTGCACTCCTTGATTTGGGTGAAGTCAACACCTTCATCAATCATAAATGGTGCTTGAAGCACAAGGTCAATCTCATTCCTCTCAACAAGGAAATCAAAGTATTTAATGCAGACGGACAAGTTAGATCTCTCAGCCCAATCACCCACAAAGCTGAATTGGTGGTATCTGTCAATAATCACCATGAAAAGATCCATGCATTCATAATTGGGCTTGGAACCCACCCAATGATTATAGGCTACAACTGGCTCTCACACCACAACCCAGAAGTCGACTAGGTCGATAAAAAGATAACATTTTCTAGATGCACCGACAAATGCAACGCTGTAGGAGCCAGCAGTCTCCTACAGTTGCATACCACCTTTTTCAGCTCATTCACATGTCTATCAAGCCCCCTGTCCATGTCTTGTATCCATTCATATCATTCTGAGGTCAGTTTGCCCCATCTCTCCTTTATCTGTTCATCTGTCTGCATATCTGGTTCTGGGTTGCTGCAGATCAGTTGTATCCAGTCTGGTTCTGTTCACCAGATCATCTGTTTTTACTTATTGTTTGCTGGTTCTGTCGCATGTCCCCCTTCATCTTCAGTCTAGACAACATCATTTAGTTTTCCTGTATGTTTCAACACTTAGGATTGAGCATCCCTTCATAGAGCCTTGGCCATTGTCATAAATATGAAGTCTTGGGAATGCCTGGACTATAAAAGTTCTGTATCAGGATTGTAAATCTCATCAATCTTGCACCCAGTTGATCATCATCTTTGTTGGGAATCGTTCCCTTCATTGTCACTGTTGTTGTTTTCATTATTCAAGTTGTCATTGCCATCATTTCAGGTCCTTGTCCTTGACCTGCTGTTGGTATCTGGTCCTCATCCTTGACCAGGTTATTCATTATCCTAATGTATAGTCTTCTGGATTGTATTCTCTTCGCTCTTGCACACTGAGGTTAGTCATAGCTAACCCTCACTCACTGACCTCCCTATAGGAAACCCCTTGGAATGAGTACAACTTGCCCACTCACATACACCCCACACACAATCACTGTTTTATAATGCATATGCATAGGTGCTTATTCAATCAATTAAGCCAGGACTCAAAGAAAAGGTTCCAGAAGTATATCACAACTTCCTTGATGTTTTCTCACAGCAGGAATCAAACCAGCTACTCCTGTGCAAGCTGTGGGATCACGCCATTGATCTCAAACCAGACTTCATTTCAAGAAAGGGTCAAGTAACCCCCTTATCAGATATGGAACTCAAGGAAGTCCACACCTTCATCAACAAGGAGGTGAAAAAAGGGTATCACCATCCTTTGAAGTCTCCTCAAACTTTGCTGGTCTTCTTCATTCTGAAGAAGGATGGAAAGAAATGGCTTGTTATGGACTACCGCTATGTAAACAAGGTGTTACGCTTGATCCCAAAGGGTTGAGCGTGAACTTGGTGAAGGTCCTAAGATACTGAGACAAGGGGGTATCTTGCTAACAGCAAGATCAAAGATTCATCCTGGTGAGACCAGACAATAGACTTCCCAGTGAGATGGGTGGACCAAGGACAATCCCTTGTAATCGGGATGGGACGTGGGGAGAGCAAAAGTGCTCACTCAGGTGTAGAGCGGAGACACACAAAGAGGAAAGTTAGGATGTTATATGCCAAGTAGATCTAAGCTGGAGTACAGGGGAATTACTTGGGGTTTATATACAAGGACAAAGGGGAGCTGAGTAATCATATAGAAAGGAAAAGAACATGAGAGAACAATGGCTGACTGATCGTTGAGTCAGCAAACCAATGGCTAAAGAAGCTCACTTAGTAAGTGAGGAACATTCTAGAAAACAGAGGAAGAATCTGGTGTGTGGTGGAGGAAACTACAAGCTTAGTGTAAAGAGAACTAAGTGAGGAGAGATAAGTCCAACAAAGAAGGGAGAAGAGCATATTGATAAATCATAACACAAGGGCACCATCAAGAACACTTACCCTTTACCCTTTATCTCACAGCTAGTGGATTGGCTTAAGGGCACCAATATGTTCACCACAATGGATTTGTGCTGGGGCTATAACAATGTTCACATCAAGGAGGGTGACAAATGGAAAGCAGCATTTGTAATGCTGATTGGGGCCTACAAGCCCATGGTAATGTATTTCAGATTAACCAACTTACCTCCAACATTTCAGAACATAATGAATGACATGATGATCTTCATGAAGGGCAAAACCAAAGAACAACATGAAGCTCTTGTCAAAGAAGTCCTTCAATTGTTATGAACAGCTCATCATGTTCACCGAGAAACTGAACCTAACCATCAGCTGGACCAAACCATAACCCTAAAGAAAGAAAGCTGATGATAGAGCTACCCAGCAGAAGGAAGAAATGCCCATATCGGGGGCTAGCTGGAGCAGGAACCATTGTAGAGCCTTCATGAGGGACAAGGGACAAGGCCTGAAGGCCAAGCCCTTAGCAGACAGAGGAGGAGCCAATCAACAAGTGGCTAAAGCTGGGATTCCTGGCTTTAGGCCACTGACCTTATATATTGCCTGGGTCCACACACGGACCAAGCTGTACACTACTATACATGGTAAGAAACATACTATGGTAAGTGTAATGAAGGAATAGAAGGACAGAGATTTAAGAGCTGCAGACTACAAGGAGGCAAGCCCTGAGATCTAGATCATAGTCCTAGGAAATAGGATCAGGATTGGGATCCAATATATACTAATGGATACAGAGAGGAATTAGATCAGATCAGGAGATCTAGGAGGTGGCAGAATTGCCATGGAGATCCAGTGGAGATTGAGGGTCTAGAGTAGTCTAGGGTTTGCCATGTGGCAACCTTGAGGCTATAATGTCATAGATGATGTCAGGGTCTGAACTTATCATGTGATGGGTCATGTGATCGGCCTTGTGGAGGTCACGTGATGTAAGGAACATGAGGATGGAATGAATGTAGGAAATAAGAGTGTAGGAAATAGTTAGGTGCAAGGGGATTCATAACATCAATGACTCCATGAAAACAATTTATTTATCAAACCAGAAAAATGCTCCTTCTCTGCCAATAAGGTAGAATTCCTTGGCATGAATGTCTTAACACATGGCATTGAGATGCAAAGCAAGAAAACCCAAGCCATTGCTGACTGGCCAGAACCAACTCACCTGAAGCAGGTCAGGCATTCCTTGGACTTTGTAATTATTACAGGAAGTTTATCGAAGGTTTCACTAACATTGCTAGATCTCTGAATGACCTTACCAAAAAGGATACCCCCTTCCAGTGGGGTCAAGAAGAAAAATGGGCATTCGAAGCCCTTAAAAAGAAATTTATGAAAGCATCACTCCTAGCATATCTGGACTCTATACAAGGCATAAGATTAGAAACCAATGTTTCGGATATCACAATGGGTACCATCCTTTGGCAGAAATGCGAAGATACAGAATGGCGACTATGTGCCTTCCTCTCACATAGCTTCAACTCCACCAAGTGGAACTACCCTATTTATAACAAGAAACTGCTTGCAGTTATTCACACCCTGGAAAAATGGTGTCATTATCTAATTGGACATGACAGCTTCAAAGTCTGGACAAATCATCAAAACCTAGAATACTGGAAAAAGTCACAAACCTTATCTGGCCAACAAGTATGCTGACATGCACTTCTTCAAGAATTCAACCTCACATTTGTATACTGGCCCAGATCAACCAACAGGGCCAATGCACTATCCCATTGTCCAGATCACAGTGATGCTGTCACAGACTTAAACAAAGACATTATTATGTTACCAGAGAAACTATTTATCACCAGTGTTACATTAGAATCTCCCTTTCATCTTAATCTCAGAAAAAAATCAGAAAAAATAAAAAATGACAAAATCAATCACTTTACCTTCAACAAACCTTCTTCCCTATTTATCAACAAAGATTCAGATTGCATTTGTCCCTGAGTCATTACACTGTAGGAGACCAAAGTCTCCTGTTATGCAAACACACCATCTCTCCAGTCCATGGTATTCCATGTCTGTCTGGGTGGGTTCCATTGTCAGATTTGGTATATCCAGTCCGGATTAGCTTAATCCAGTCCTGGATCAGTGTTTTCCAACCTGGATCTGGCACAGATTGATCCCAGATACATGCTCATTAGCTCAGGTTTGTTAGCTACCTTCTTTATTTCACTTTCATAAGTCCTAGGGAATGCCCTAGACTATAAAAGTGTGTCCCTACAGTTTTAATACATCTTTCTTCCCCTCCACTTTCTGTCCATGTGAGCAGGGAGCTGCCTAGGTCCATTCTCACTTTATTCTGTCTTTCCTGTCACCCTCCCTTGGGTCGAGTTTATACTCACCCTTTATTTGATTCTTATCTGATCCAGAAAGGATTAGTGTTTTACAATGCTTAGAAATCCTTAAATTATCTCACAATGATCTGGTATCAGGTCACATGGGCATGTACTGCACTTATAACAGCATATGCCACACATTCAGCTGGCCTGGTATGCACAAGGACATTACCAATTATGTAAATCACTGCTACACGCGCACCCTCACAAAAGGATCGCAAACAGCACCAAAGCAGTCAATACAACCACTTTCTGTGTCCAAGCAACCCTGGGAAGATATATGTATCTGTAGACTTCATTACCGACCTCCCAGAAAGCTGAGGCTTTGATAGCATTTGCATTATCATTGACTGATTTAGTAAAAAAGTTATTTATGAACCATGTAAAAAGGCAATATCCTCAATGGATCTCACTAAATTATTCAGGGACACCATATGGTGTACACATGATCTCTCCTCCACCATCGTATCAGACCAGGATCTGCAATTCATCTCCGAGTTCATAACCAAGTTGTGTAATCTCCTTGGGATCTCTCAGAAGATCTCCACAGCCTATCATCCCTAGACAGATGGACAAATTGAGCAACCAGGAAATGATATAATATCTCTGCACATATGTGGTGAAAAAGCAGGAAGATTGGGCTGAATGGATCAAACTAGCCCAGTTCCAACATAACTCCTCACTTTTGTCCTCTTACAGGTCAATCCCATTTGAGATCATGTGAAATTACTTCCCATGCCTCAGGTTTGAGGCTAGTTTCTCCTTCTTGGCAGGTACCTTTGCACAGTGTGCCAGTAAATCTCATACTAAAGTCCAAGAAGCTCTGGAAGCTTCATGTCAAAAGATAATCAAATACACTGATGAAGAAGACCCCATGCCATACCAAGTCAGAGAAAAGGTGTGGCTCAATATGGAAAATTTGAAATTGCCATACACTGCCAAGAAGCTCACCCAATGCTGGATCAGACCTTATGACATTATTTGGTCAATGCCTAATGCAGTTGAACTGTGTCTCCTGAAGAATGCACACTTCCACCTGGTTGTTAATACTTCCCAGGTCAAGCCATATCATGCTTCCCTTGAAGGGCAGCCAATCTCCTGCCCAGATGTGATTGAGGTTAACAAAGATGGCCATGAAGAATACAAGGTCAATCATATTGTGGGTTCACATTTGAAGTGCAGAAAATTGGAATATTGTATTTGCTGGAAAGGATATGACGAAACTGATGACACCTGGGAACCTGTCACCAACTTGCAGAACTGCCTAGATGCTGTGGATTCATTCCATCATGACAACCTGTCTGCCCCATGCCCACTTCATAGCCTCCCTCTAGCTGCCTTCACCTCTCTTTTTTCTGACTATGGTCCCCCCAGCAGGGTGCCCATCACAGCAACTCATCTGGAATACAAGTCCTAGGAGGGGGGTAGTGTTATATCATATATGGTGACCTAATTATTTTTCACTTTTCATTCTCACACTTTCAGTCACGTGACTGGTCACATGACTTGGGCCTAAACCTATGATGTTATGTCTTATAGCTATTGCCCCCTTTTAATTACCACACCCTTTCACAGAACCCTCCCACACTCATGGGATATCACATCCTAATATGATACTTGTTCACACCTTATCTATACATGCATGTAATGCATGGCATGGTCCATGCATAGTAGCTACACATATATAAGAGGTGCATCCAATGCTGATACCTCCAGCTTTGGCCACTTGTTCCTTGGGTTAAAACCTCAGATAATAAGTGCACTTCTCAGCTCTCATCCCTTTGCAAGGCCTTATGGCAGGCCTTTAGTTGCTCAGCTTCAGTGTTTCAACTCTGTCATAACAATTTCAGAAAGTGCTAGCCTATACCTCTGCATCTACCTCTAACTTCACGTCCACTTCCCTCTCATGCTTCTCCACCTCCTCCACCTCCACTGTCAACCTCTCCAACTCCTCCCTTGCCAGAGCCATGTCCTCAGACCCCACCTCCAACTCCACCTCCAAACCCCCTCCATACACCTTCTGCATCTTCAACTCCACCAATCTCTCTAGTAGATAGTTCTACCAGTCAAGATGGTGAACAATACAACACATCTGCCCTCCAAGCTCCCTTCCCATCTTCTCTACCTCCACACTCCACTCACTCACCTCCAGCACCTTCACATGTGCCTTCTTATGAGGCAACTCCACCTCACTCTCTATGCACTTCCTCTGGCACTCTGGCCTCCCATCTCCACCTTGGACCTCAGTCACAATGAGCCCAGGCAGTCCAACACTCCAAGCACAAGGTTGCCTTGCCAGATTTAGGCACACACTTGAGACCATGCATCATACATCATAAACATGTGCACTCCTTGGCCTTCCTAGAACTCTGAGCAGATTGTATGTCCTGAGCCTGCCTTAGGGTCAGTCATGAGTATTCCAGCCCCTAGCCACTCACCCATTGGTGTGCCTCCTCTTTCTCCTGGTGCTTTGCCTCTGCAGCCCACCACATCTCCTCCTCATGTTTCTGGCACTTCTCTTTTTTGGCCTCCTGGTGGAGGCATTCCTTGGCCAGTGTTAAAACCAGATCTCCAGAAGGTAACTCCAGGATGTCTGGAGTTCAGACAGGACTTGACTTCACCTTATGTGGTGCACCCTTGTCACAAGTTCAGGGTGTCCTGTAATTTTGGAGGACAAGTTAGGGTCAGAGTTGACCTTGTTGTAAGCAACAAAGGTCAAGGATGGGTCAGATGAGAGTCTGGAAACTCAAGGGGGTCAGATGGTCAGAGACTAGAGAGTTTATGATGATATTTGAACTGAGATATCTACAACAGAAGTGCAGAGACTTATATACAGATGCAAAACATAAGTGTTAGTCAGAGTCCAGAGTCCAGATGCTAAGTATACTGGAGCTGTGCTCCTAAGTGGAGCACAGGAACAGAGGATGACTGGAGATGGGCCTAGTGGCTATGTACTGTAAGTAAAGAATGGAACATAACATAGAGAACAAGGAGCACTAAATACAGAATATCCAAAGTGCCAGGGAAGCAGACTCATCGAGAATATACTGGAGGTCACAGAAAGGGAGTCTGGAATTGAGTCCAGAGTTCTGGATCAATGGATATGACAGCCAGTCTCTTCTCCTGCATCCAGCAGTGCTACTCAGTGAACTTGATGATCATCAGGTCATTTCTATCTCCACTGACTTCAACAAGTTCCCTATCCATCTAGCCCTGGACATTGAGATATTTCTCAGACATGGTGGTAGTAGTCTAAGGTTGCAAGTGGTTGGGTACACAGGTTTTTATGAAGTCATTCAAACTTTGTCCAGACTCTGCTTTTTCATTTGCCCCATACTAATGGCCTTCATGGGTTCAGACCTAGAAGGGAGATACTGTCATATTCATCAATCCAGAACTCCAGACTCAACTCTGGATTCAACCCCAGACTCCTTTCCTGTGACCTCTGGTGCATTCTCAATGAGTCTGCATCTCTAGTACTCTGGATACTCTGTATTTAGTGTTCCTTGTTCTCAATATTATGTTCCATTTCTTGCTTATAGTACATAGCCACTAGTTTCACTCCAGTTCACCCTCCGTCCCTGTGCTTCACTTAGGAGCACAGCTCTGGTACACTTAGCACTCACACTCCAGATTATTAGTAAGACCTATGTTCTACATCCATATATAAGTCTCCACACTTGTAGTAGATATGGCAGTTTGAATATCAACTTGGAAAGTCTCCCAAGCTCACTCTGATCCCCTTGAGTCTCCAAGACTCTCCTCTGAATAATCCTTGACCTTTGTTGCTTGCAACAAGGTCAATCTGACCTTCAACCCATGTTCTGAAATAACAGGACACATCCAGAGTTGTAACAAGGGTGCACCACATATGGTGAAGCTGAGTCCTGCTCAAACTCTGGAGTTTCCAGAGTTACCTCCTGGAGATCCAGTCCTAACATCCCCCACACATTTTACAGTGGCTCAAATAAGTGTCCCAATGTTGGGCCATTTTGGAAAGATTTGATATTTGCAAGAGAACTAAAATAGATTAGCTCTGACCCTTGCAGGGTCATTAGTAGCCCTAACTCCTACC
>JBBPTJ010000435.1:0-14087 GCA_038094035.1 Pulveroboletus aff. ridleyi
GGGGTCCAAATGTGCAGTAACTAATTTTTTAATGTTTAAGAGATTTTCTAGTTTTTTGTTTTGTTTTTCTGCTTTTATCCTTGCAGCAAATAAACTATCGCCAACCGGTACCCTACTCCTGGTTAGCGGCTTCCTTTTAAAGCCTCGGATGCTTTTGCCTTGGCTTCTGATTTGAAGACATTGGCCCAGTATGCACAAGCCTCATCTGACATGAATTCTTGTCAGCTTGACATAGCCGACTGGACAGCTGTTTGTGCTTGTGGCACAGGAGGTTGGTTGACTGGTGGATCCTCCACCCATGCTTCTGTGTAGTACCCGTCAGTGCTGGGTATCCAAACTTGCTGGAGGTTTTGGGGCTTTGGCTGAGCCCGTCCTTGTTGCAGGCCTCTCGGCTTCCATGGTTTCTGGCAGAATGTTTGAATGTGGCTTGCCTCACCACAGTTGTAACACATAATGTTCGGGTTTTGTGGCTGTCCCGTAATAGCATCGATTTGCATAGGCGCGCCATGCCCGGGTTGGGTCCCATATTGGGTAAACTGCTGGTTAGGCAGTGGACCATTGGGGGGATTGTATCTACAAGGCCCCCATTGCCTCGGTGGTTGGAATCCGCGCTCCACAGCAGCAGACTCAAATGATCGGCTGACCTTTCGGTAGGCCTCGACCAGCTTGTAAATGTCATCTTCTATGGACATGTGTAGATGGACTTGCATGTAGATGCGGGCATCCACAGCCTGCTGTAGGAGCCTGCAGCCTCCTACAGTTGTAGGTTGTCTTTTCTAGCTCTTCCAGATGTCCATCAAGCCTCCCACTTGTGTCTCATGTCCTTCTGTACCATCTCGAGGTCAGTCTGTTTTGTTTCTTGTTTATCCGTTTATCCATCTCATCTATCCAGTTCCGGATAATATGTATCTGTTTCATCTGGTCCAGTTCTGTCAACCAGATTGCTTATCTATGTTCATCTCTCACCCATCCTATCCTCTATTTAGTCTCGTTTGACTTTTGACTACAATATTTTGTGTTTCTTGTCATCTTGCTGCCTAGACTCGAGTGTCCCTTCATAGGGCCTCGGGCATTGTCATAGCTACAAAGTCCAGGGAAATACCCAGACTATAAAAGTCTTATATCAAGATCTAGAATCTCATCAGTTTTGCACCCACTGGTCATCTCTCCATCGTCAGAAGTCCCTCTCCTTGTCGTTGAGATTGTCCTCGACACTGTTTGTCTTCGTCATCATCAGTATCTGGGTTCTCGTCCTTGACCCCTTGTTCATATCTGACCCTCTTCCTTGGTTGGGTTTTTCTCGCATCATCATCAATTTCCCCTATCATTGTCCATTTCATTTCCGTCATCGTCATTTTCCCTTGTCTTTGTCATTTCCCTTCATCTTCATCAGGTTCTTGCGTCTTTGACTCCTATTGCACTCGATCTGGTCCCATCCGCGACCACATCCGTGTGCACCCAGTCCTCACTATTGACCAGATTATTAGTCTCCTACCCAGAACACTGTCTGGAACCATTTCATCTCACTCTAGTGCACTGAGATCAGTTGTAATTGTCGGTCCCCGGTACTAACCCTCTACAGAACCCCTTGGGACGAGGAAACTCAACCCTACACACATCACCCCACACCCACTAACCATCTTTCACCGCTTCAAGATCTTGATCCCATGACCATTTTCAATCTGGGATTCCTTGAATTTCTGGAGGAAGGTGTCTATAGCAGCTCCATTCTGCTTTAAGGCCATCAGGGCCTTGAATGACTCATGGGCAAGGATGTCTATTTGAAAATGGTCCTTGATTGTTTTGATGAGCTCGGGCCATTGTGGCCAAGCGTCATTGCCATGGGGGTATCTGAGGGACTTGCTGTCCCGTCCCATGACATCCTTTTCTTCATCATCGATGTACTCCTTGAGTTGGAGTTGTGCGAAGGAGGCGGCATTTTCTTCCAGCTATGACAGGACTGCCATGATGTGGAGTTTATGGGAATCCCATTTCTGGAGGGAGACCCAGACCTAATTCCGGTGAGCCAGTTCTGGAAAGTCTTTTGGTTGCCATCCCATTTTCCGGGATCGGCTACCTTCTTGGCGATAGCAGCAGGAGAGTCGGTTTTTTCACATAACAAGGCTTGTAGGAGCACCTTGAGCTCATTGTTGGAGAGGGAGGAGGAAGACATTTCTGGGCGAGGTTTTTCTTGCAGACAGCAGGGGCAGGTTCTGGTGAGTGGTGTCAGGTTGGGTGCAGGGGGCGCAATTGATTCCCCTAATTCGGGAAGGGTGGAGTAGAGCCCTTTGAAACTTGGTGATCCAGGGGCAGACAGGTTTTCAGTGCTTACTGCTTCATATCTTTCAATGAAGCTCTGGGCATGCTTGCGGGGGTGTGGGTCAGGGTAATGTATGGGGAAGGGGTTCATGGCGATTGGTCTTCTTCAACAATTTGCTTTGGACAGTGTAGGTTCCGTCAAAGGGTAGAGTCTCAATAACGAGGAGTGTCATACACGTATGTATCGTGCGCTGACGGCAGACATCACAGGTATTCCACGAACCTGGTAACCTCAAACCACAGAGGTTACGCCCTAGTGCACTATGGGCAAGCAGCAACGTTATCCTAATTTATGATGCTGGACGGGTGTATATGCAAACAGATATGGGTGTTATGCCCTGGCCCTTCACGCAGTGCCACTATGCTCGTCTCTTATGCCTGGGCCTGGCAACCACGACACATGGATTTGCTTTCTTATTTGATTCTTCTGAGGTGGATAAAGACTCATGCGCTCTCAGTTACTTCTGTAAAAGTTGAGCCCTGAATGTTGGGCAGGTCACATACTCAGGTTATGGTATGAAGCTTTGGCCAAGTGTTATGTAGATGCAAGAACACTGAAGCCAAGCAACTGAAGGCCTGCCGTAAGGCCTCGCGAGAGAAGTGAGAGCGAAGGAGAACACTTATTGTCCAAGATTTTAACCCAAGGAACAAGTGGCCAAAGCTGGGGATACCAGCTGAGGACGCACCTTTATATATTGCAGGGGAGAGTGCACAGACCAAGCTGTGCTACAGATAAGGTGTGAAGAATGTCTAAGTATAGTAAGTGATATCCCACGAGTGTGGGAGAGTTCTGTGATAGGGAAGTGTAGCGACAGTAATTAAAAGAGTGAGGTGACCACATGTTATGACATCATATGATGTCATGGTCTAGGCCATGTCATGTGATCTGGTCACGTGACTGGTGAACGAGTGAAGAGAAAGTGAAAAATAATTAGGTCAGCATATACGATATAACACTCTGCACAAGAGTGAAAGCCAATGGTATTGACATGTTCCTTGAGACAGGTTTCGCAAAGGATTCAGAGGACAAGTTCAAGAGCCACTGCTGCATCCATATGGACTGCTTCCGATGGGTCAAGCACAACTCATACCTGCCACAAGGTAGTCAGGCCTGAAGGCAGTCACAACAGCAAAGTTGGGGTATAACCCAATCGAATTGGACCCCGAATTGATGACACCATACATTGACCAGACCTTGTTGATGTTTGAGCTGATAATCAATCACCAGATATGCCAAGGAACAGCCTCAAGTCCTTGCCCAATACTCCATCTCCGATGCTGTGGTAACATATTATCTTTACATGAAATATGTACACCCATTCATTTTCTCGCTGTGTAACATCATCCTGTTATGTCCAGATGAGGTCTTGTAAAAGGGAAGTGGGACGCTTTGCGAGACAAAGCTTCACTCACTTGTTAACTCAGGTGGAGGCGTATCAAGCACAAATAATCATGCCTAACAGGCATGAAGATGCTCATCTGAACATGTTTGAAGGTCACTTACTTACTTCAGAAACGTATGTCGGAGGGCACATGGAGGCACTAGAAGCTGGTGTTTTCCACAGTGATATACCTACAGATTTCAGGATCATCCCTGTGGCTGTCCAACAGGTCTGTGAAATTCCATGGATGATCTTGTCCACGCTAACTCTGACTCAGTTGATCAATGATCTCAACACCGCCCTGAAGTTCTGCGTCATTGAGGAATCAAACAAGTCTTTGGAAAATGTCATGAACTATGACAAAGTCAAGTCCCAGATTCAATCCACTCTCGAGGTCATGCGAGATAACCCAAACCAGACATGCGCTGAACCAAGAATCCCTCCCTCCAAAGAAGCAAGGACCACAACAGAAGTTTATTGACTTGACAGAGACGGAGCAGCTTGATGACCTATAAATCACCTCCACACAGCTTGGGACCAGTCCCTCATCATGGCCTTCATTATTGTGGATATTTAGCTCATAATGTACTCGACTGTCATTTAGCAGTCCTCAATATTTTTATATAGTTGATCTGAAATGTTTCATTCCCAATTGTCACCCTCATGGTCTTTGATCAGTGCATGCCCAATGTTGTAAAAATGCTCCACCATTTGCCACCAGGGGTGTGAGAAAGCCAATGAACCAGCCAGGTGCATGATCGCCTGGTGAAATTTTTAACCATTTCACCAGCTGCCCCATTGCTCCAAGCTGCCCACCCATCCCAGATATCAAACTCTCCAGTTCCTGCTCGACCAACCTGACACCCCCAGTATTATTTTAATAACGATAGGTGCTATATTTTCCTCGTGAGTGTAATCATATCCATCCCATTACACCTGGGCTGAACCTGAGGGTTCACAGGTCCAAAATATGCTATACAAACTCTCCAGAGGCATGCTATGCTGACACTCTCAAGTTCTCACCAATATGTTTAGCATGGGTGAAGCTGAGGACCCAGATGAGGGTCAAAGCAACAACAATCCTATTGTACTTCCACAACTGTTATTGTCAATGTTCGATCTCTTCATTGAGCACCATTTTGGGTTGTAGGTCATGTATGTTTATTGGAAGTAACCAATGCTAACCCATCAACAGTGCCCACACATCGCCCAAATACTCAAAAGAGGAACTTCAAGTGTTCCTTGAGTTCTGTCAGAAGTATCAATGCGACACAACAAAGGAATTTGTGATAAATTGCATTGAGGCCATCAGTTGGTGCTTTCATTCCACTGAGCTTATGAGGCTCGCTATCTTGTACCAAGTTCCTAAGCTCTTTCAAATTGCATTCAAAGGTCTTACTGAGCTTTCTCTTACTTAACTAACATGAGCTCAGTGCTCAATGATTGGCCTGGATATATTTATGTATCTCTCACTTGCCAAGGTGGTCCTGGATGAGCACTGCCAAATTGTCACTGCTGAAGAGCCATGTATTCTCACACACGCTAACGATTGTCACAACACAGCACTGTGCAAAGCCGACTGGTACTGTGCTTGGTGGAATGGCAAGGGTCGTTTTCTCCTCGACAGGTGTAATCCTCAGCCATATGATGAAGTGATCAAGCATTTCAAGTTGGAAGTGCAGTTTGGTTGCATAGGTAGGGGCTGTTGGAAGAGGATGTTCAAACTCCTCGATGAGGGTGGGGTATTCAGACACACTAATCATTTTGTTGAGGAGTTCTGTGACGACTTGATTGACAGGCTGGACTTATAGTTTTTTGAAATTCTTTTACTGTTGTATCTACTCCACCTATACATTTGGTGCATGCTATGACATAGAAATGTAGTGAAAGCAACATGAGATACCATGCACACAGAGCACAGTACAGGATTGGATAGGTGAGTAGTATTACAGTATGAACACGGTGGGTTACATTACAAACACGGCGAATTACAGTACAAACATGGCAGGTTACTGTTATATCATATACGCTAACCTAATTATTTTTCATTTTTCTCTTCACTCGTTCACCGATCACGTGACTGGATCACATGACACGGCCTAGACCATGATATCATATGATGTCATAACACGTGGTCACCACACTCTTTTAATTACCATCGCTATGCTTCCTTATCACAGAACTCTCCCACATCTGTGGGATATCACTTACTATACTTAGCATATGTTCACACCTTATCTGTAGCACAGCTTGGTCTGTGCACATTCCTCTGCAATATATAAAGGGTGCGTCCTCAGCTGGTATCCCCAGCTTTGGCCACTTGTTCCTTGGGTTAAAACCTTGGACAGTTAAGTGCTCTCCTTAGCTCTCATCTCTTCTCGCGAGGCTTTATGGCAAGCCTTCAGTCGCTCAGCTTCAGTGTTTGTGCTTCGCATAACAGTTACACTACAAATGTGGCGGGTTACAGGACAAACACGATGGGTTACAGTACAGAATGTGGTGAGGACAGTACGGAGTGCAGCATGCATGTGACAAAAGATGGACCACAGTGCACAGAGCACAGTGAGAATAAATGTGCAAATGTAACGCCATAGAGCTCGGACCAGTTGTCCTGTTGGTAGTTACAATAAATCTGGAGGTACTGTTCCAGGGTCTGGTTCATTCGTTTGGTTTGTCCATCGCCTTCCAGGTGGTATCTGGAGGTGAAGTGGAGGTGGATATTGAGGGCTTTACTGAGTGAGCAGAAGAAGTGAGATATGAATTTGGATTTTTGATTAGAGGTAATATAGGAGGGGACTCCATGCTTGGAGAAGATGTGAAAGAGGAACAGCCAGGCCAATTCTGGAGATGTAATGGTGTCATGTGTCAGGATGAAAATGTATTGCTTGGAGAGGTGGTCCATGATGACAAGGATGGCTGTGAATCTGGAGGAGGACAGGAGCTGTTCGATGAAGTCCATGGAGATGGAGTTCTATGGTCTTTCTGGGACTGGGAGCTGCTTGAGCAGTCTGTAGGGGTGGTGTCTGGGAACCTTCATGCATGCACAGGTGGTACAGGAGGAGACATACTCCTTGATGAATGTCCTAATACCAGGCCATGTATATTCACGGTGGATTAGTTCCAGGGTGTGATTCTGGCTGAAATGTCCGGAGAGCAGATAGTCATGCTTGTACCAGAGGACTCAGAGATGGAGGTCTGCAGAGTCCAGAACATATATCCAGTTATCTAGATGGAGAAATTCATCAGAGTTGATTGACCATCGAGAGTTGGATTCGGAGGTGGACATATGGATGGTGGCCAGAGGGTTGGATGGGAGAGTGGACAGGATGTCACTGGATGGAGTTGACATCGAGGAGGGTGCTAGCCTGGAGAATGGGGGCTGTGAGATAGGTTGCTCAGAGGGACACAGCAAGTTGTTCCTGGGTGAAAATGGGGTGGAAGTTGTGTGGATTGATTCCCCCTCTTTGGGATAGACATCCCAGTGTCTAGTGAGGGAGTTGGGTTTTGCACCAAGGCATCCAGGGCAGAAACACACCACCATGTTGAACTGAGAGAGGAACTCTGACCAGCAGGCTCACCGGCAGGTCAGGAGCTTTGTGGTGGTGAAGTACTTGAGGTTCTTGTGGTTGGTGACAACATTGACTGGAGTGCCAGATCCTTCAAGGTAGTGTTTCCAAGTCTGGAAGGACTCAAAGATCACCAGGAGTTTCTTGTTGTGGGTGTCATAGTTGAGCTCTGGAGCAGACAGCATCTGAGAGTAGAAGGCAACAGGCCGGATCTCCTCATCCAGACAACAGATGGAGAGGATACCAGCAATGGCATAGTTGGAGGCATCAGTTTCTACTATGAGCAGAGCATCTGAAGTCCAATGGACAAGGATAGGAGCAGAGGTGAAGGCATCCTTGAGGGATTGAAAATCAGCAAGGCATGAGTCATTAAAGAGCCATGGAGTGCCCTTACGAGTAAGGTGGGTGAGGGGCACAACAATGTCGGAATAGTTAGCAATGAATCGTCAGTAGAAATTTGTGAAACTAAGGAAGGATTGGATGTCCCAGACCTTCCGAGGTACTGGCCAATCCTGGATAGCCATGACTTTGTCTTCAGACATTGTCAGGCTGGAGGGAAAAAGCTGGTAGCCGAGGTACTCGGTGAAGTCAGTATTCCATTTGCACTTCTCAGGTTTTGTGTAGAGGTTGTGTTTGCGGAGTCTCTGGAGGACTTCCTGGACATGCTCCTTGTGGGAGACTTTGTCTTCAGAGAAGATGAGGATGTCGTCCAGGTAGACTATCACATAAACATCAAGGAAATCCATGAAGATCGAGTTTACAAACTGCTAGAATGCCGCAGGGGCATTCATCAGACCAAATGGTATGACAAGCCATTCAAATGATCCATAGCACGTCTGGAATAAGGTCTTCCATTTGTCGCCCTCAGCAATGTGGACCAGATGGTATGCATGCTGGAGGTCGATCTTGGTGTAGACCTTGGTGCAGCTTGGAGCGTCAAGAAGGTTGAAGATGTGGGAAAGGGGGTAGCGATCTTTCTTCGTGATCTTGTTGAGTCCTTGGAAGTCGATGCAAAGGTGGAGGGAACTGTCCTTCTTGTGGACAAAAAGGACCAGAGCAGCATGGGCAAAAGAGGACAGGTGGATAAACCCATTTTTGAGGTGTTCATCAAGGAACGTCCGGAGAACCTCAAGCTCGGAGGGGGAGAGGGAGTAGAGGGTGCCCAAGGGAGGGGAGGTACCTTCCTCCAGGTCAATCTTCATATTGTGTTTGTGATGCAGGGTGAGCATGGATGCTTTGCTCTTGCTGAACATATCTGTGAAGTTGTGGTAATCTGGAGGGATTCTGGACAGGTTGACCAGAGCCAGAGGAGGAACCAGATTAGTGGATGCTGACCAGAGTTCAGACTCCTGAGGGCAGATTTGCAGGCTGAACTGGGTGGAGCCCTGGAGTCAACAGGCCAACACAAAAGTGGAGGTGCTGACAAAAGAGATGGGTGAAGCCTGGCATTCAGAGAAACTTGGCAGATTGGGTGTGACAGGGTCAGCTGGAGGAGGTGAATCTGGAGGCTGCAGAGGTGAGCTTGGTTTTGCTGGCAAGGGCTGCTCAGATGGCTGGAACGATATACTGCTCAAAACCCAATCAATCAATGGATTGAAGCAGGTGAGTCAGTTATGTCCCAGAACCAGTGAACAGGATCCGTCTAGTGGAGTGACATATAACATCGTCAGAGTGATGTCGCCAGTTTCAAAGCAGATGGTGAGGTTGATGGCTTGAGTGATGGTGGAGTTGGATGTCCCATTGAAAAGTTGGAGTTGGAGTGGGGGTATGGAGTAGGTTGAAAGATTACAAATTCTGTATCTATAAAACAATTGGAAGATCCAGAGTCTACAAGCATAGAAAACAGGGGAATGTCCCATTCACAGATACTGACAGAGGGAATGAGAGAGCGAGGGTCAGAAAGAACAGATGTGTTGAGCTGGATCTCCTTTGGTGCACTAGTGGAGTCAATGCAACCCCCAGACTGTGTGGAGTCCTGGAGGTTGCACTCTATTTTTTTGCCTCTGAGGAGGTCTCTGGTTTGGCTTCCAGAGTTGCAGCCTTGGCTGCTCAACCCTTAGTGGCCTTGGAGGTTGATTTCAGACACTCCTTGGCTATGTGACCATCTTGGCCACAGAACATGCAAAGCTTAAGGTCGAAGTGGCACTTTTGCTCAGCTGCTGTGAGCTTGCCATCCTTCCCTAGCTTAGTGGAAAGGTCGGGCTTTGGGGCAGCGGAGGTGGTGGCAGACTTCCCTTTGAAGTCCTTGGACTCCCTAGGATCACTGGAGTTGGAGCTGCTTCTGGATTGGTAGTTTCCAGAGCTGAGTGATTTGTCAGATTTGGCAGAGAGGTTGGCAGATGGCTTTGCCTGGCGATTGACCTTGGACTTGCACTTCCAATAGTGCACATCGATGGCCTGGGCAAGGGTCTGGAGTTTGGAGAGGGTGGGGAGCTTCCTGACATGAGAAATTTCATCTTTGATCCGATCAGGGAGACCGTTATAGAAGTGATGCCAGAGGGCACCTTCTCCATAGCCTCAGACTTGCGAAGTAATGCAGTTGAACTCGACCACATACTTGTTGATGCATTGGGAGTCCTTCATGGACAGGTGGTTGAGTTAGTGTTCCACGTCACCAATGGGATTGTGGGGTCCAAAGTTCATCTATAGCTCCAGGACAAATTCCTGGAAATTATCCATCCAGACCAGACAGAGATTCAGGTCCTCGTCAAGGAGGAGGTCCAGTTTGAACCACTCCAATGCCATCCCTTTCAGGTAGGATTGTGCAAATGTTACTTTGGTGCAATCTGTCCTAAAAGCCTTAGGATGGTCTTGAAAGTTCAGTTCACACTGGACTAGGAAGGTCCAGAGTTTCTGGGGGTCAGTTCCATCAAACTGATCCAGTTCTCAGACTTTGGTGTAGGAGGTGCTATCAGCGGGGCATTGATGAGAGGAGCAGGCAAGGCCATGGATAGTGTCAGCGAGGAGGGTGAGCATGTCCCAAGGGACTTGCTTGTTCTCATCCTCGTTTCCAGGGGCATCTTCCTCATTGTCACTGTCCTCAGGTCCAAGCTCAGGGAAGTCAGGGTCTTCATCGGAGGAGTCACCTCTGGGACCATCTGGACCTCCCAGGCTACCAGGACTATTGGGTGGTATGTGAGGGATATCTTGTTCTTGGGGTAGGTTGGACAATGATGATTTGTTGTCCTTGAGTTCAGTAATCTGCACATCCAGAGTTGGCAAATGCTGGAGGGCATAAGCCTGGGAAATGGATGCCGGAATACAGCAGGCAGAAAAACTGTGAAATTGGTCAATGATGGTGGGGCCTCAGCAACTGCTTGTGAATATGCTAAGTGGGTTGAAACATGGGGATGGAGGTGGGTTTGCGCCAACAGCACACGTTCTAGAGCATGTGATGTGAGTGGCCATGACGGATGCAATTTAGGAGTTATAACAAGAGGGAGTTTGAATATACTGTTAGAACTGGGGTCTCTGGGAGGTAACTCTGGAACTCTGGAGTTCAAGCAGAACTTGGCTTCACCATGTGTGGTGTGCCCTTGTCACAACTCCAGGGGTGTTCTGCAATTTTGGAATGGACAGAAGAAGTTGGATTGACCCTGTTGCAAGCAACAAAGGTCAAGGATGATTCAGAAGAGAGTTTTGGAGACTCAAGGGGGTCAGAGTGAGCTTGGGAGACTGTCCAAGTCGATATTCAAACTGAAGTATCTACTACAAGTGCAGAGACTTATATATGGGAGTAGAACATAGTAATCCAGAGTACAGATGCTAAGTGTACCAGAGCTGTGCTCCTAAGTGGAGCATAGGGACAGAGGGTGAACTGCGGCGAAGCTAGTGGCTATGTACTGTAGGTGAAGAATGGAACGTAATACTAAGAACAAGGAATACTAAATAGAGAGGGTCCGGAGTGTCAAGGATGTGGACTTATCAAGAATGCACCAGAGGTCACAGGAAAGAAGTCTGGAGTTGGGTCCGGAGTTAAGTCCAGAGTTCCAGATTGACGAATATGACAGAATGAACATTCACGAAAGATATAGAATGCACCAATATGATGACACCCTGCTGATGAATTCTGCTGTCAATGTCCCAGAGCAAAGCTGATAGGCTTGGATCTGTAGGTAACACCAAGCTTTACATAGACTGAATGTATCCCCACCTTTTTATATGCTGGTGTCCATGCATGTCAGGAAGGAATGGAGCCTGTAGTGATGTTAGGGCTCAGGCCTCAGATCTGAAGATCTGACCAATCCCAGGCCTGGGCCCATATTCTGTAAGCGGCGAGTGAAGCCGAGCCACAACTTACCACCACCACCACCACCACCATAATGACAGAAGCATTGCAGTGGTGCATCTGCCACAGTGACGACAATGATGAGGGCAAGGGCATGCAACAATGCATCCACCACCACAATAACAATGTAGGCAAGATGATGAGGGGGAGGGTGTGCAACAGTGCATACACTACCATCACAGCAATGACATGAGCGAAGGCACTGCAAGATGGCATGTCCACAACACTGGCAACGACAATGAAGGCAAGGGCATGCAACAGCATACCCACTACCACAACAGTGATAATGAGGAGGGTGAGGGCACTGTGATGGTGTGTCAACCATAGCAGAGATGACAATGAATACCACAATTGTGATGAAGATGAGGGTAAGGGCACTGCAACAGTGCATTCACTGCACCAGCAATGATGATGAGGGCATGCAATAGCGCACCCACCACTGCTACCACCACCACATGGGCAAGGGCACTGTGACAGTGCATCCACCACACTGGTGATGACAATGAGGGCGAGAGCATGCAACAGCACACCTACCACCACAGTGGTGTGCCAACCACAAGGGCGAGAACACACAATGGCCCACCCATCACTACCTATGAAGCCCAGGCCCTGGCATCACTAAATGGAGGATTGAGAATTGGTAAAGGTGATTGGCCCGTCTGTTGGGGTTCTCCTTGATATGGGTTCCCCCCAAAAGATGTCATATCCTTAAGTATATGGCAATAGCTACCAATACAATCTCTCAATGCAACTTCAAAGATTGGTGGGGTCAGGGAGTACAATGTCCTTGTAGTGATATATTACTATGTACTTCCACACATAGGTACAATGTAGCAAGATATTATGTCCTGTTGTTGAATATCAAGTCTCATTTATGACAATCTAGGCAGTGTGAGTATGAGACAATGTAAGTAGTGCCAGAAATCAGACATATCCACCTCCCATAGTCCAGTGACATCATATCCTCACAACACAGCAGCCACAGTAGCTAAAACCCAAATTCTGCAGTCATAGCCATTGGTCTGCAAGGGAAGAGACTGAACAACAGAGACTTGTCAGTGAAAATTATAATAGGGGCTGATGAGCATACTGCAGTTGAATATGCAGTCCAGGGTTGGTAGTCAAGTTGAACTTCATTAGGGTACTTTTCCTTCACAATTGTCAGTAAGCAAGTAATCAGTCGCATTATGTCCTCCACTTATGTCAGCTTTCACATGGGCAGCATCAAAATCTGTGCCTTACTGGAACATTGGCTTCCCATGCCTTCTGCTGGGCTAGGCTGTCAAAGAGCTTAAGTTCTCGACTGGAGAAGTCAGCAACACAAAGTACCCAGTGGTTTTGAGGTGCAGGTCAGTGGATAGGAATGATCCACATGTCTTTAGACCAAAACATTGTATTGGATGTAGCTCTCCATAGATCGTCATCCAAGGTGTTACACTGAATATGGTGGACTTCATGGGTAGTAAGAACAGCAAATCAGCACATGAGAGATGGCTGAATGTTTGAGAAGAGGAGGAGAATTGACCTGTTGATGCATGAGTCATTCAGGCAGGCAGTTGGCAACACAAGTATTGTGAGCTCACACAGTTCAAACACGAGGCCAGGAAAGCCATCTTGGAAAGGGCAAACCCTCATGTTTTCTGTGCCACAGTTGATCTGAATGCAGATAGGAGGCAGCGTCAGGTCATGGGTGATGTCCTATGAATCCTGTAAATTATTCAATTGAAGTCACATTAACATGACACTTGCCTGAATCCAAATCATTTCTTGAGTAATCTTTGCCAATAAAGTGAGCCATCTAATGACTTCATCCTCATCTATGAGATCAAGAGAAGTGTTAGTGAGGTAGTCAAGAAGCACAGCTTGCTCAGACTCGCATGTTGGTTTGTATGATAAAGATCTGGGATCTGGGCTAATGCCTACTTCCTCCAGCACCACATCAGGAACTTCAACAGTAGTCGAATGGATCAAGTAGAGCGAGATTTCAGGACTACTGCCTGATAAGTGAAGGGCAAGCACAGTCGCTTCATTCATTTGAGTCTGGAATTGGAGATGAGAGACCAATGGATTGGCCCAATGAGAACACAAGGATAGAATGTTCTCTTGCCACTGCTGCAATGCAACATAGAATATATTGTCTACACAACATACTGATGTTCAAATGTTCTGAGCTTAACTAGTGAAAAACTTACTTTTGGGAGTACATATCACTAATTCAATGGCAGTCAGCTCAGAATTATACCATCAACAAAGGTTATCTGCTTCAATACCCAGTTGGTGCTGTTCTTCAAGGCACTGATCTTGCTTAAGCATCATGCGGATACTGTCACGAATGGTCTGGTCCTCCATTCAGCATGGAATCTCACCCTCAGATGGGGTGATCCACATGTCTTCCATCTGTTACGTTTGATCCCGAAGGGTCGAACATGGACTTGGTAAGATCCTAAGACACTCAAGGTAGGGGGGTACCCTACAGACGAGAGGGTCAAGGGTTCGTCCTGGTGGGGGCCAGACGATTGACTGCCCGTTGAA
>JBBPTJ010000436.1:0-14057 GCA_038094035.1 Pulveroboletus aff. ridleyi
GTGCATTTTTCAGCCCTAGAACATGTGGGAGGGACCATTTGAATACTAGCTAACCATCTCCAGGTGTTACCTTGTCTGCTCACAGGCAGGATCTGGTGGATCTGAGGGTCATAAGGCTCATCCAGATCGACATCCTGCAACATTTTGTTGGACTGTGAACACAGTTCTGTCTAGATCTCTCTCCACACTTTGTCCAGAGCCTGAGTACATTAATACCTATCTCCCATAATTTTTTTGAGTCTGTGGAGGGGCGAGAATGTGTGGAAATCTGGAGTGCAATAAGTTTTGCACTACTTAATCACTTTACAGTAGATGTGCAATGATAGTATTTCTACTGAGCGAGAGCTGATTGGAGGACGGCGAGCAAACGGCTCACCTCGGCTCAAGCGACAGTTTGGAGACTAACCAAACAGGGCACTGTTGAACGGCTCGCTTAATCCACTGATCGGCCCCTCTTTCCAGCCAAAGTGACTGCGTCGTGAATGTTATTGTAGAACGCGTCGCCATGCATCGGACGAGGTCGTTGAAGGTATTGCCTGCGATGGTACCGTACCACGTTTAGAGAGGAAACCCATTCTCCTTTCCAGACCGGGTGAAATGCCACCCTGTCCGGCTACGCCGCGGAATGTACTCAATTTGGTTAAAATCATGACCCCCGGTTATCTCAACGTTGACGGCACTTTGCTTCGGCCCTAGACCGCTGGAGTCATCACCCTGCGTTCCAGACCGCCGAGAAGGCAGAAAAAAAAAGTGATTGCCGAGATGTTGACTGGCCCTGAAGGGTGGAGGTGAAGGGAGGCGAGCGGAAAGGTATATAAAGGCAGCCCGGTCGGTGTCGTTTTGCTCATCCTGCACTTGCTTCTGCATTCTTGCATTCAGCTCAACAACCACACTCGTTATCCAACCTCTCTTTACCACCCTTTATCATCAACATGTTTGCTCGTCTCTTTGCCGTTGCGTCGCTCGTTGCGCTCGTCGTTGCCTCTCCTGCTCCCCTTGCTGCGCGTGGTCAGTGCAACACTGGCTCCGTCTTCTGCTGCAACAGTATCCAGCAGGTACGTCTACAGTGTGCTCGTCCCCGCAGTCTCACTGATTTTTTTCCGTTCTTTCGATAGGCTAGTGACGTTAGCGAAGTGCTCGGCGTGTTCCACTTGTCCGGTGCTCTCGGCGGTGTGACTGGTCAAGTTGGGCTTAATTGTAACCCTATCACGCTTGTTGGGATCGCATCCGCTGGACATTGCCAGCAGGAGCCCTTGTGCTGCACTGGCAATGTGTTGGTGCGTATTTGTTATTTTTTCTCGTGACAGTCGTGCTAAGACGATGATAGAACGGTCTCATCAACACTGGCTGCTCCCCCATCAATGCCAACACTTGAGTGTTTTGTCATGTGTCCGACAACGGGAATTAAAAAGTTGTTTTATATGGCATGGTGGAAAGCTTTCGGAGCTGCACTCCAGCCGCACGGAAGTGATACAGCCAACATAATGGTGTGATATTTGTGGGATGACTCATTCGTAGGATGGTGTGAGGAATACAAGTGGCGTACCTGGATCTTGTATGTGGGCCATACATGAGACTATACAAATGTTGAACAGGATCCTAGTAGCTGCAGAGGATGGCTAATGGGACTTACATAGAGAGTTTGAGTGCATTGGGATGGTCCAAACTGGTGGTTATGAGTCAAGAGACTTTTTAAATTCAGTAATCTGAATGTGAACTGTAGGTACATGATTATCTAAGATTACCATAATAGGTAACTAAGTGTGTACTACAGTAGAGGGTAGTCAGTCAGTCATGCTCATTCAACATACAACCCATATCTGACATAAATCTATGCTATAGCTTCATTCATTCATTGATAACTTACACTTTAGCTTGTCTATACTTGACAGATCAATCATTATAGCATCAAGTTACAAGCCCAGTGTTAGATAGTATGAGTACAGCATAGATGATTTCAGAGAAAATGATACAAGCAATCGGGTACTTGATATCAATGGAGATGGGTAAAAGAGTGTGATGTGATTGATGAACAGATTCCAAATCAATGACAATGTCTGTTCTATATATGTTTCAGTATTGATAATAGCTAGGTCACCATCTGTACTCAAGGGGGGGGTTATCATTCAATCACTTGTGTATGAACTGACCATCAACAGGGATCTGAGGATCTCAAGGAAGCCAGCTTCCATCTGGGAACATTGGGTACATGCCAATAAAGGTGAGCCAGAATATGTCAAGATCCCAGGCCCACTGCTGTTGGAATATGGTAACTGAGTCTATGAGCCATCATTTGGTCCTTTTTGACAATATGTGCCAATGATAAGTATTCATGTAGTTAAATGATATTGAAAGGGGGAAAAATGAAAGGTTAAGAGCAATATTGGGCTAAGAGGACTATACTCAGTTGTTATGTGAGATGAATGGACTATTTGGTATTACCTAAAAGGACTAGTGATTCATCAGGAAACATTGTTGTCTGGACATAGCAGCAATCTTTGGGTAAAAAACCCAAAAGCAAAGTCAGAGGCCCTAATTCTTATGATATGAGCATGTCTTGCAGGAAGCCCAGAAGTGTTCCATTGCTCATCCTCACTGTGAGCCCAATCTGAAAATTGACCTTGAAGTGACAGAACTCAGAGAGCTTCAATAATGCCACCAATCTCCTGTTTGACGGTCAATCTAAATGACTGATCAGAGAGTGGTACTAAGGACAGAAAGAATGACTTTTCCTCTGAGGGAGGTAATGCTCCATCCAAAGATGAAAACATGAGAGTAGAGCTACCTGGCACAGCTGGTACCAGGGTCAGGTCTATCTCAGTGGTTATCCTTGGGGGTTGAGAATCCATTGTCCATAGGGCATTCCAGGGTTTGGAGTCCATCTCCTTGTCTATCGGTTCGAGAGATATCACTGGAGATGGCAGATTCTTGGTCCTGATTTGAGTTATTATGTCAGACATGATATCTGATCCATACTGGGTGAGGGTGGCCAATGAGGTGTTCATAATGGGGTGCAAGGGTGTGATCGAGAATTTGATCGGTAAGAGGGGCATGTTGAAATACCTGGAGAATTCAATAAATTCCAGGTCTGACTTCTTCAGCGAGTCCAAAGACAGGTGGAGGTACAGGTGGTATGACTGGATTACATAAGTTGACCCACACCTCCTTTGACAGCCATGGATAGGTTGGATTCTTGGGGGAAACTTGACTTTTGAGGGACCATAACCACAACACCAGCCTCATCATCTGCTAATAACTATGGGTATCTTAAAAAAAGAACAAGAATAAAGGGGAATATCTTGGAACTCAATCCCAAACTCTTGTGATTCATTGATAACAAGATCATCACATGCTGACTTTGGGAAAAGGGCCTCACTTCCTGAAGCTAGCATCTCCTGAAGTCCTTGGAATAAATCAGTAGTCAAATCACAACATCTTTCATTATATATTATGTTCCAGAGATCAGACAGTGGAATTCATTGGGTGTTGTCATCCAAAGTAGTCTCTGGAGGACTGAATAATGGATATTCTGGGGTATCTGATCCTTGAGTGCAAATGTCTTGTTCTTAGTAAATATCAGATGGCAGAGTCAGCTGGCATTGCTCCAGAAGCAGAGAGGAGTGCTCAAGCAATATGGGAGAGGGCTGGTTCTCGAAGATAGAAATGCTCCTTAAACCCTTTCTGAAGAGCTTGATATGGTGTTTATGGATATCAGTTGATTTGTGTGCTTCAACATGCTTCATTTCCATGATATAATGCTGCTCTTTAAACTTCAGACAGATAGTGCAATAAGCAATACACTTTTTTCCTCTGAAAACATACTAAAAAACTGCTATCAAATAGCAGAGTTGTGAGTCATTAAAATAGTCAATATATCTTGATTATCAATCACATGGTTTCATCCCATTTTCTGTGATGAGTGGGTATCAATCTCTCAAAGACAAGATCACATGAGTTTGAACAGCACACACTCCCAATGAGACTCAACACATGCCTTAATACTTGTTGTCACCACTGTCCAACTCACTGCCCAAAATGAGTGTGAATATATCTAGGAAAATTGTTGTCTGTCCCATTCTTAATGTCATTGACTCAGAAATCTCACCTTGACAGCCACTGGTAATCAGCATGCACTTTTCAGGACCAGTACCATAGCATCTCTTCTGGAAAGACATTGTTTATCCTTGTTTCATTATTTTGCCCAATCTAAGCTGACCTATAAGTGCTTTGAAGCCCTTAGAAGTTTCATTCACAATACCATTCACAATACCTGAACATATCCAGGCTGCAGTTGTATCAGGAACTCAAGAGACACCTGAAAAGATCAGATGTAGAAGTGAGAAAAAACAATAAATACCAAGTATGAGGAATAAGTACAGCGTATCGATGGGTTTATATATGTAGGTAAAGGATTTAGGGCAGATGTGGGATAGATGAGTAATATGCTGACTGATGCTCACTAATTGGTGATATCACAATGAGTCATAGTCTTGGTGATGACGTAGGGTCTGGACCAATGATGTCATGGAATGTTCTGGAAAGATCGTGAAGGATCATGATAAGATAATTGAATGAAGAGATAAGGAAAATAAAAACGAAAGTCTGTCAAGTTGCTTCTGCTATTCATGCAAAATCACTGGATTCACATTCAGTTGTTAGTGATTTTTCTGACTCAATATCTGACACTCACAATGAGGTGAGCATGCTTGTTGTTGAATATTCCAGTTATCTTATTCACTGAACCCATTGTGATGAACTTTTATTAGTGTTTCTAATGTTAGAGACATGGTTATTGTTTCCACATTGGTACTAGCACATGATAATATTCTCACTGTCCATGATCTCCTGATTCCCTTTTTTGTTAGAACAGCCACTGCTCAGGCCTGACAGTATGACACAGTGATTATAGTATAAAGTTATGATGAGTTCTTTCCCCTGTTCTTTCTCTCCCTTTGTCACTGTACCAGGCCTTTGTGCCTTTGTGTTTTTCTTCTCTTCCTTTTTTCTCTTTTATCCTGGTTGTCTCCCTTTGTACAGCATTCTGACTCAGTCTTACAACAACTGTCCAGACTCTCTAACCCACGGGATGGGTTATGAGATTTATGATTTGACTATTACTCCATGGTTATGTCTCTCAGATTGGGTACAATGTGAGAAACCACCAGTCCACATCCCTGGACATGAAATGATACCTGTTCCTCTCCGGATCTTCAATGCCACTCTTGACGCCAAACGTTGTCTTGCTGCTCACCCTTATCAGGGCTTTATGGGTTGGATCACTTACCTGGAGAAAAGGTTGAAAGAAGAAGAAGCTCATCATCAGCACAACATACAAGCTATCTCTGAATGCCTTATTGAACAAGATTTCAAACTCTCCCAGATGATCGCTCACTCCCATGCCAATGAAACATGATTTTCAGGAATGAGACCAGTCTTTGGAGTAATGCTCTTCCCTGGACCTACTCTATCACAATGCAGTAGGTCACAATGTGAAACTCACTAAACATCTCCATGCTCTACAGGAAGCTGCCATCTCCTATCTCAAGGAGAAAAAAATTTCTTGTTGGCGAATGAGACAATGCACTCAATGAATGTTGACATCTCCATGCCCATAACAAAACTCTCATGTCCTTCAATAAGGACCTCTTTGATCAACGTTGCACTAGGGATATGTGCATCAAGTCTCTAGAAGCAGATGTTGGGATCACCCAGTCCAATCTAGAACTCATTACTGGCTCTCATGACTGTTGTCTATGAGAATGGTAACAATCTCAGGATATCATTGGGGAACTTCAAATCTTGTTGGAGAAAGAACAGAACTGTGCTGATACCATTGCAGAATTTCATCTAGCAGCTCTTGCAAATAAGTTCCTCGATCTCAACAATTATGCTGCCAGCCGAGTTGAAACTGGCACTTCCCCTATTCCCTCATGAGATCGACAACCTACTCCAAAAGATGGTGAAATCTTCAACTTTTGATCAATACCTTTGGATTTGTGGTTCTCTTTTGGCCTAGTGCCAATCTCTTCGTGCTTGGCCCCTTCCTGGTTCTTTTTCTAGACTATACATTGCAAACTATATTCCTTTCACAGATGATGAATTTACAGTAAAGACTTTGGTCATTTCAAACCTTGTCTTTCTCAGTTTATGTCTTCCTTCCTCACTTTGAATTGTGCACCCTTTCTGGATTTTCATCACTCTTATATCTCTTTTACAAAGGAATCTATTACCGTTCACAGTATATTTTCTGATATAGAGATATGGAATCCACATTATTTTGTGTCACTCCATTGGGATGAATTTCTGAGCTTTGTTATGACACCATTACCTTCATGGTATATGGGTCAAGAAGCACTGAAATGCCTTTTCATGGAAAGACAACAACTGAGGATTCAACCAACTTCACCATCTGCTCTGCAACCTACTCCCTGGTCTTCTCAAGAACCTTTACCACCAACTCCACTGATCACCTCACCATCTTCCCCCTCTGCCTTCTCGGATTTAGATCTTTCCATATCACCTGAAGGAAGATCTTCTTTGCCCTCTTTCTCTGCTGTTTTGAAATCTTTACAGGATCTTCCACCTGAATCAGATAGTCTTTTGACTACTCCTCAAGCCTCAACCTCCCCTCTGGACCCTTCCGAATGTGTTTTCAAATGCTTCTCTATTTTTCAAGACAATCTAGAGAAATTACAATCTTGACTTGAGGACTTACTCCATGATCCTGAAGATACACCAGCATTATCAATACTGGAATTGGATTCCGGAACACCAATGCCAATTGCATGAATTCACATGCTACCCAAAGATCCAACACATTCTCCATCACTGCCTGCATCACCATGTATGGGGAATATCCCAAACCAGGAAGAAGTATCACCTCCGATAGAGGGACTAGGCTCACCTGAACTTGTGGCTCAGGAAGAGCAGTCAGCCGTAGGAGATTCCAATCCTCCAAATCACTCACCTGGGTTCTTCAACTCTCAAGAAGTATTCAAGGCCTTATCTGGGGACAAATGCTACCCTGGAAGTGGGAGGAGAGCACTGTATGAAACTCAAGAGAAGGAGGAGGATGTCTCCCAAGATAACGATGGGACTTCTGATTCCTTGACAACAACCAACCAATTGAGCACTGCCCTTCTTTCTTCCTCATTTATTCTCTTTGTGAAGAATAATGCTTACCCTTTAACAGAAACCTTTTTCAGATTTCTTTTTTGGTAAATCAAGATGACTTCCAACAATGTATTCAAGATCAATTCTTCCATTCAAAGCCACATCCCTGTTCTTCAAGGAATTTGCAACTATACCACTTGGTCACGCATAATGATGGATGTTGTCATATCCACTCTGATCTCTGATCTCCGGACCCTTCACTCCTTCTCTGTTCCTCCATAATCTGGACTTCACCCTTTCATATTGGACTCCGTTCCTCCATAATCCAGACTTTGCCCTTTCATATCGGACTCTGTTCTCCTAGTATCAGACTTCCCTCGCTTTCCTTATTTAGTATTCCCTTTATACCTTCAACCCTCCATTCTCTAGTCACGACCCTTAACATCATCCCTTTGACCCTTCGCCACACCATATGCTCTCACTACATATGTTCCCTGTCTCCATATGTTTCCCTCTTATCCGATGTACCTTACCATATGGTCCTCCATTCCTCCATCCGAACTCTGGACTGGACTTCAGTATATAAAGCTCCTGTATTCCGCTTCTGTACCTCAGTACGAATATCAAACCAGTCACCTCCTGTTTCTCATCCGACTCCCCTCTCTTCTACTCCCTACTACCCTCCTATGAAATATGAGGACAGAGCCTAGACAAGGGCATGACACATAAGTCCTGTGCCAACGTCCTCCTAGGTACCCCCTTGCTGCTCCAAACTCCGTTTATCTCCTCACGAACTTCGTACACTAACCTTTGGACCTCCGATCAGACTTGAGTCCGGAGAAACCGGACTTAACAGATGTTCTCATCATCTAAGGCTCTGATGAAATCATCACTGGCACTGTCACCTATATGGCACAAACTATGCCAGCTTCTCAACAAAAGTGGAAATGGCTTGATGCTCTAGCCAAAGCCCTCATTTCCATATATCTTCAAGATGACATGCACCACCTTTCATCAATCGCTTATAATGCAAACAACAACTCTCTTGTGAAATCTCTTTGGGATGGCTTATGAAGTCTCTATTCCCCTATTGGAGTTACTGGAAAATTCCATATCTTCAGGGAAATTGAATGCATATGCATCAATGATCATCAAGACATGACTCCAAAAATCAGTCAATATGTCTCAATGCTCCAATGAGCCTCTGAAGCTGGTCTTTCTCTTCCAGACAATATCAAGATCATGTGGCTTCTTTTCAAACTCCCTCACTCCTATGAGCAACTTATCTCAACAGTTGTTCACACAACTGAGGAATCAAAGTTCACTATGGATGAAATCATACTGAAACTGATGCAGGAGATGCAACTGCATCAGAACCAGGTTTCTCCATATACTGCATGACTTTCTGGACCACCTCATCATAGTAGGGCTCAAGGCAACACAGTTTATGCATATGCCAATCGAAATGCCATCATTCATCATGCTCCCAACTACAACAACAAGTTCTGCACCTATTGCAAGAACAAGGGACATGAACAACCGTTCTATTGGAAGGAGAAGGCCACACTTCCAAATTCTGGTCATGCCTGTGCCACTACTCCCTCACATCCTCAAACTCCAACTCCCAAGCCTGATTCTAAGGCTACTGCTTCTCAAAGTAAAGGGAAATCTAGAGCTAAGTCTTCTCATCGGAAATGACAAACTCATTTTACAGATGGACTACTTGAAGTCAACTCTGGAGAATTGGACGATGAAATAGGGATTGCAGAGTTGGTACTCTCTCCTAAAATCACTGGACTTATCAAACTCCTGGAACATCTTGACAAAGACAATGATCTCAGCCCTCAAGACCAGGAATTCCTCTGTAACTACCTCAAATACGAGGATCTTCAAATGGTTATCGAATTTCCAGCTGGCAACATATCATTTAACAGCTTCAAAGAGGAACTTGAACTAGGAGGAACTACTCCAACTGGCTCTACTATGCCAGTTCCCTCCTCTTCAAAGGTTAAACTCCCTTCTATTCCTGAATCTAAGGAAGAACCAGAGACACCTCCTGAATTGAAACCATCTAAGTCAAAGAAAGAGAGAAAAAAGAAGGGAAAAGAATGGAAAAAGAAGGAAGATGAAGACACTCTCCTGCTTTTAAGGAAAGCAGATTTTTAATCCAGGGCTCCGACGATGAAGCTCTTCCGTCTAGCAAGTCCCAAAGTCCACATATGAAGAGTGTGCTTCAGTCTTCAAATTTGTCCTACAAAGAGGACTCAAGACATAATTCCAACAGTACATGGAAACATGGTCTTTCACACCATGATAGAGTTTCTGTTCCCAACAGCATCGACCTGTATTCTGATCTCAGATACTGGGATGTTGAATATGAGAATGACTATTCCAATTACTCAGGTCTGATTCTCTTTTCTAAGTGCTTTAATACTGATGAACAATGACTTGCCCAAAAGTATTGGCTCATTGATTCTGGCTGCACTCATCATCTTTCCCCTTTTAGGAAAGATTTTACTTTTATAGGAACTCAACATGTACCATGTCAAACTGCCAATGATTCAACAATATTTCTTCAAGGACCTGGCACCATCATCTTACAACAAACTTACAGGAAGAAGAAATTTTCACCTTTATTACTGGACAAGGTTTGGTATGCACCTGAAGCATCTCACCGCCTTCTTTCAGTTACAAGTCTCATGCAGAATGGTTACCACTATGAGATTTCCAAAGAGACTGTTCTCAGGAACAAACAAGGAGATATGGTTCTTATTGCAAGACCCATCAAGACTGGCTCTTCACTACACTGGTTCCAGGCTGGTAACCTCCCAGCAACACCAAAGACCTTCAGTTTTCTCCTCACAGATCTAGAAGACCAAACCCTATGGCATCAACACCTTGGACATTCATCCAATGATGTCATGAACAAAACTCCACACTTTACCACTGGATCTCACATTCACAAGACATTCTATACCCAACAACCCTGTCCTGGTTGTTTAGCGGGTAAAGGTCACCAGCACACTTTCGGACAAAGTGAGAAGAGAGCAACTCGCATTGCAGAACTTGTCCACCTCAACCTGGTAGAATTTCCAGTTCTGTCCCAACAAAACTACAAGTGGATACTAGTCTTTCTGGATGACTACTCTTCCTATGCCTCCATTACTCCTTTACACCACAAAGTGAAATGGACCATGTGGTTCAACAATTGATCGCTTGGATCAAATGCCAATCCAGTTATTCACTCAAGACTTTACATTCTGACTGAGAAGGAGAATTTATGGGTTCTCTTTCACGATTCTTACATAAACATGGCATTGAACATCAAACTTCTGTTTCCCGCACTTCTCAGCAAAATGGTCAAGCTGAATGTTTTAACTGGACCATCCTTGAATACACCGAAACCATCTGTCATCATGCTTGCATACCAAAAGGATTCTGGTTGGATGCTGTCCTTACAGCATTCCACATTTATAACAGGTTGCCGATGAAGTGACTAGGCTGGAAAACCCCTTCAACATTATTTACAGGAAAACCACCAGATGTGTCCTATTTCAGGACATTTGGATGCAGAGCTTATGTTTTCATCCCTCAGGAGGATCGACCTGACAAATTGTCCCTGAAGATGATACCCATGATCTTCATTGGTTATGCAAATGGGATAAAGGGATACAACTTTTGGTCACAAGATCGAAGATGTGTCTATACGTCATCAACTGCAACATTTAACGAGACAAGTCTACCATTCTGTTCCAGTAATCAACAAACACAGAACAATATGCCTGTCAATGACCACACTCCTTCTGAACATGATGACTCTGATTCTGATGGTACTAATCATACCTCATCAGAACGTTCCAGCAAAACAAGTGATGAAGAAGATCACAGCAATCTAGAGATTCCACTTGACCCTACAGAACTCTCGCCTTCACCTCCTGCTCTGTTACCTCAAAAGATATCACCTATTCCTACACCACCTTTAGGAGCATCAAAACCATCATCTCAATCATACCCTCATCAATCTAGACCATTACCACACATTGCCACCCCTGATCCCAGTCATGTGCCTTCTATGCCTGACTTTCGAGGATACAAACCTACACCCAAGGAACAAGACTCTAGATGTCAAGAATTTTATACCTCTAGGAATGTTTGGAAATGTATTGGCAATCCCATATCTCGACCAGATTATGGTTACTTTGATTCCCAAGAAAACTGATCATCACCAATCAATGTGGCACCAGCAGAACCATGTACCTCAGGACAAATATGAAGAACTCAAACTCTTCCAGAAAACTCTTACAGAGACTGACATCCAGTTGATATTGAAAGAGAAATCGAACAGGAAGACTTGAGGCCAGGAGGGCTTAACATGCCTGATCCTGTTGAGCAACTGAGTCAACCTGGACTTTCTCAATCAACTTTGAGTCACAGGACCACTGTTGAAGAAGATGTTAATATGGATGCTGATAAAAATCTATATGGAGCTCACAAGATATTTTCAGCAAACTTTATCTGAGCTCATTTGGCCAAAGCCATTCCAGCCTTCACCTATTCACATTTGGAAGTTTCTTGACCTACACATTTCAAGGACATAAAGAAGTTCAGTGTACCAGAACAAGAATCCTGGCTAGAAGCATGCAAGGCAGAAATGGATGAGATGAAAAAGAAACAAGTTTGGGAACTAGTCAACTTGCTGAAGAATCATCAGCCCATTAAAGGAAGATGGGTGTTCGCTGTCAAAAATGATGGTCACAAATGAGCAAGATTCATTGTGAAAGGTTTTACTCAAGTTTATGGCATTGATTTCAAAGAAACATTCTCTCTGGTTGCAAGATTCGAAACTTTCCAGATCCTGATGGCCCTAGCTGCCTTGGAGAGGTTAACCATTGAGGCACTAGACATTAAGAGCACATTTCTCTATGGAGACCTTGACGAAGAAATTTACTTGGAACAACCCAAAGGATTTATCATTAAAGGACAAGAAACTAAAGTCTGCCGATTGAAGAAAGTGCTTTACAGGCTCAAGCAAGCTGCCCTACAGTGGAATAAAGCCCTTCATCAATCACTCCTGGATATGAAATTCAAACGAATCATTTCAGACACAGGAATCTACTATCATCAAAATCCTCTCACTGGTCACTTTGTGATCATCATCATTTATGTGGATGACACTTTATTTTTAGGAAACAACAAAGCATACACTCTGACAAAGAAATTTCTTGATCAATGGGAATCAAGAGACATTGGACCTGCACCAGAATATCTTGCCATTTGAATCACCCAGAACAAGGATAACATCACTCTTGACCAATCCATCTACTGCCAGACTATTATCGAAAAATTTGGTCTCAAGAACACTGCCTTAGCATCAGCTCCTCTTCCTTCTGGTTATACACCTATTCCGACCATTGGACAATCCACTCTGGAACTACAATCCAAATTCTAATCAATCATCAGATCTCTTTTGTTCCTCATGCTTAGAACTCATCCCAATATCACCTTTGCAGTCATCAAGATGTCACAATTTTCTGCAAATCCCTCTGAAGATCATATTCAAAAGGCTCTCTATCTTATAGTGACAGTGACTGGGCCGGTGATCCAGATACTCAAAAATCAACCTCTGGATACACCATCTTTCTGGCTGAAGGCATCATCTCATGGTCATCTCGAAGACAACACAAGATAACCCTATCCTCTACTGAAGCTGAATATGTTGGTCTCATAGAATTGGCGAAACAACTATCATGGATATGCTCTCTTTTCGACAAGCTTCATTATCCTCTTTCACCAATCCCAATTCTCACTGACAATCAAGGTTCTATCTCTATTGCACAAAACCCTGTTACTGAAGGTCACACCAAGCACATTGCTATTCCCTATCATTACATTCAGGAATGTGTTCTCGGCAAGAAGGTCACACTTCTTTATGTCCCCATGGACAAACAGGTTGCTGATATCTTTACAAAGAACCTTGGCAAAGAACACTTCAATCATCTGGTCTCTACAGGTCTCAAGCTCTCTACTCTTGCATCAAACAAGAGAGATCTTCCCAAAGATCGGAAACTCAAGTCCTCACAGGCTTTATCTCAACTATCTGCTATGACTTCTTTTCAATGTCACAAGCAAGGTAGGGTGTTGAAAACCCAGTGATTCACTTTCATTTCAGGCTAGGGGTTTTGTCTATTTGCTTTCACATCTCTTTCATCATTTAGAGTTTCCTCTCACTTTTCAGGTCATGTGACTGATGACATCATTGTCACATGTCCCCAGATAGACTCAGGTTACATAACCCAATCTGGGTTGTCACAGAATGTCACCTGATAAGTATTTCATATTGCTCTCATGATACTATTTGACAATATCATCATTTCATATTGTCAGGTCTGGGTTCTGCTAACCCTTGACCCTATGACTCAGTGGTTTATCATGATATCCAATAGCTTATCTTCTACCTATAGCATTTCTCACTTTTATCACTTCAGCCTATAGCATTGTAATCCAACCAAACAGCTTATCAACGGTGCTGAAAGAAGGATTTGGAGGATTTTCAAACTGGGATATAAGACTAAGAATTGCAGGATCAAAATAGGTGAACAGCACATACCCACTTGAGCTTAAGGAACTGGGATATCTGCGACTTCGTGAGGTTAAGGGCAAGAAACTTAGCAAGTTCCCATTCTTTCTCGTCATGAAATGGGTAATACAGCACATTTTCTCTGCGTCTCTCATATTCGGAAGCTTTCAGCCGGTCAAGAAGTGTTTCACCCTGCCTCTGGTGAATAAATCCAGAGGTAGGATGGTACTCCCCCCTGATATTGGTGTCTCTCGGGCCGTGGAGAAAGGCAGGGGGTACTGGAACATCGTATGTTGCTGCGGGGAGTTGGCTTGCTCGTTGCTCCAGGTTCGTAATACACTGGGTGCTGTTAACCCCGATATGAAAA
>JBBPTJ010000437.1:0-14013 GCA_038094035.1 Pulveroboletus aff. ridleyi
ACCCCTTGAGATGTGGCAGTAGCGACAAACTTGCCATTTGGTGCTAGCGTGATAGAGCGGATGTCATCCTTGCCGTCGAAGAGTGTTGGCGACTCGGCAAGTTTGGGTCCGTCAGAGGTGTCGAACAACTTGACTGTGTTGTCCTCCGATGCCACAAAGATGTGCTGACCCAACCATGCAATCGGGGTGAGCCAATAAGACGAGGTGACGTCGAGGGTGATCAGCTTCTCTCCGGTGTGGCTGTCAAAAATGCGGATCGGCCCACGACGTTCAGCGGTGGCGATGCAGTCACCATCCGGAGAGAACCTGACACCGGTGACATACGCATCATGTTTGAGGGGACCAACGAGTTGCTCTCCACTTTGGATGTCCCAGATGGTCGCTGTCTTTTCCAAATATGTCCCAATTGCGCATCGGGTTGAATCAGGAGCGATGTCAACCGCATACACGTAACTTTTCCCTTCCACGTCGATGGCCTTGTCGTGCATCTCCGCATCCCATACGCTCACCCCTTCCCTAGTCCCAACCACCACCCACTTCCCATCACCAGACACAGCGATTGCGTACACATTGCGTCCTGTTGTCCTTCCAACCTGTTGACCATCTGCGTACCGCCATCGCTGAAAACCCTCCTTACCCCCGCTCAAAAGATGCTTCCCATCCGGATGGAAAGCGAGCGCATACACCGGGTCAGTGCTACCAGTGTCAAGAACTGTTGTTTGATCTCACCACATGGTTAGCACTATCATAGTCACTCCTCAGAGCTGCCACTCACCAGCATTCATGGTCGACATCCTCGCTAGCGGTACACAAATCTTTGAGCGTTGAAAGGAACAAGATGTGTTGGTCGATGGCGCAACCCTTGCTGTATACACACATAGCCTCGTTCCCTAATTTTGGTCTGTTTACCTAGGCGCCTGGTGTCTTCGGCACCCACTCTGACTTGCCAGGCGCAGTATCCGACAGCTTGGTTGTACGGCTTGGTACACTACACCCAGTTCTGAGACGTACAGTCCCTGTAGTCTGGACTATGATCAGACAATCTCATCGGTCAGGAATACAGCAGATAGGCGACCCTCTTTCCTTCATTGTCTGCTAATCGAATCTCTGGCTCATTCAGTAGACATGTCAGCCTATGATTGGTCAATACCAGGCACTTGGGGCTCGCTTTCGGCGGTTCGTGAGTGCAAAAACAATGCCAGCGGGTCTCCATTGATGAGCAGAAAGGAGCGGCATGACATTCACTAGATGGGAGCCTACACATACTTGGATCAGCACTCATCGACCTCATTCAATGGACGAAAGGACAGTCTGGTAATAACCTTGGCAACGAATCGAAGCAACAGACTTGCAAACGTTGGAACCCACAAAGACTTCCTCGACCCCGTGGACATAACTGTCCTCACTAACTTCGCCCTACCCGGCACAAAACTGGCCACGCTGACACAGCGAACGGTCGGCCTACTCAATACACAACCTATCCCAGTGATCCATAGACATCGAACTCGCGAGAACGGCCGTCACCGCCATCACCACGTGCATCGAGGCCACACCCACCCACTGGCATCCGTAACCCGGACGTTCGACGACCGACACAAATGTTCCCGTACTGAGCCATGCATGATCCACTCAAAATTGTAACGTTCTGGTCCCACATCCCAACTTACCAAGACCGAGCCTTCTACGACCTCTGCCCCGGAACGATTAAGCCTGAAACATAGCGTATGCCACTGTTTCTGTCCAAGACGTCCCACCCTATGAAATCTCGCTAAACACCTCTGGCCCACCCACCCCCCATGGAGCATGGCCCCAACTCACCGTCCTTGCATGTGGCGCGATGGCCTCTGAACCGACAGACCAACTCCTATCACCCACCACTCACGGACGTGCACGCCTACAGATACTGATATCCGAAACGGCCCACTGGACAACATGATGCGAGCAAGTCATTGCCAGAATGCAACCATCAGTCACTGCCACAACGACCCGATGGCTAAGGAAAATCAATGCCCGACTGGACCTAGACCACCACCTGGCCCACGACCCTCTGACCCTACCGAGGCAGCCTGATAGTAACGGAGTCCCACACCCCCGCTCCAGCGCGGGAACCAAACCACTGCATTGATTTCGATCTCATCTTGACCCCCGTCGCACCGTGCACTTCAAGAGACGCACAGGATACTTGCAGAGGTCAACGACGGCGATACGGAGAGGATTGTACGCTGACACGGCGGACTACTCCACGGCATCACTTCCTCCTCCCAGATCTGGTATCACATCGCACAAGGGTCTACATCTCAAGGCGAGGTTCTCATTACTCGCCGCTATGCACATCTTGATACATCCCTCTTTGATACAGGTTATTTTGTCATCGCGCTAGGTTTCCTCGGCCATGGATGTGCTCGGCGTGTTCCGACTAACCATTGCCGCATTGGCGGAAGACCTTCGCTCCTTCTTTGCAACCGCGGATGAGCACCCTTATAACAATGCCATCAGACACTCGCTCGAGGGCCTCGTTACCTCTGTTCCGTCACCTCTTCTCAAGTCCACGCGATCAGTACATGCCATTCTCGTCGACCCGCCCCTTGAACAGACCCCTGATTCCCTTTCAAAAGAAGAATTTTCTGAATAGGTCAGAAACCGAAAGACACCCGAAGCCTTAAACAAGGGAAGATGCAACCGATAGATACATGGGCCAATCCTCGTGTGACCTCACTGCCGTAGAGGCCATATTAGACGTAGGTCCCCTTATTGTCATGGGTCTTCACGACTGTCGTTCAGCAAATCCGCTTGGTCATTTCACATTGGTCATTGGCAGCTCTGGAACTTGTGGCTGACCCTTCCAGAGAACCATGCATGAGACTGGAAGTGTTGGGTTTGTACCTCCATGTGTCTGCACACCATTTGGGGCGCCTCCCATACGACTCACGCAGAGTTTCCCCCCAGGTCATCGTCGATACTGGGTACGTATGGTCCCCCATCCTGTGGATAGGATTCAAATGATCGAATAGCACTAGTGTATCCCTAAGACAAATGCAGTCCACTCTTCGTGTATCATTGTTATCAGAGGTGAATACACGCGACTTGTTGCTAGAATGATATCTTTGCACCACTCGCTTTTGACTACTTTACAACACTCGTTTTGAGAGGGCCTATCCGCCCACTCTGACTCTCTGTAGCCCTACCGCTCCTCCCTCCCCCGATGTCACCACTTGTGCGCCTATCTCGGAAGCCGCTGCATCAGTAGCCTTGGAAAGATCAGAATCGGACACAAATGTATCTAGCACCTTGAAAAAGGGGACTGGTATGGCGCTTTTAGGATCAGCTTTCGTAGTAGTGACGTTGGAGGTGGTCGCAAAGTTTTCAGAGGAGCGCTGGGCGCGTGTGTTGGCAGAGGGTGGGCACGCCTCTGTAAAGGAACGTTTGATAGTCGTGGCCTAGATGGAAAAGACTTGTGCGCCAAAACACTCCAGCTGATTTTTGATCAGCGAACAAGGCTGCTTGACGAGAAGTGCTGGTAGCACCTTGGGCAGTGGTAACATCACGCAACTCAGTACAAGGATAATGGGGGTGCAATGGACTGGCAGACATGATACCTGAGATGAGTGTCGTGTTGGGGTCTGCAGTGGTGAAGGCGATGTTGATGGACGAGTTGCACATGAGATGGCATGGAAGATGGCGTACCTGGGTAGATATCACAGAGTTTCTGCAAAATCCCACCTGACCAGCGTAGACACTCCGAGGTGAACGCGCGCAATTCGAGGGAGAAGTGCCGCAACGGCAAGGTCAACATCCAAGAGCCTTTTATAGATTGGCGGATGAATGACTTGAAAACAAATTAGACGAGGGGCATTCTAAGAAGGATCATTAAAGGGGGTCAATCGTACCACCCCGAACGTAAGAGTGTAACACGTGAGTGTGCAAGTGAGTAGAAGCATCACGAGGTTTCAAGGGCTGCGTATCCCATGTTCAGAGGTGTCAACAATAATTCAGGTGAAGGAGACCTACCACATTCGATGATGGTGGTGCTTTTCGCCCAGCGAAAGTCGAGGTGCTCGAGCATGGTATTCCAGAGTGCAACACTGATCGAATAAATGAGCCATTGATATAATATGGATATTTCCTGTACAAAAAAATTGTGGGCCATAGTGTTAGATGATGATCTTCGCGTCGAGACCACGTACGAACGAGTTTGAGTGAGAAGAGTAAACGTGGATAGGGTGTAGACTGCTACCCATCGACACGATTTATCTTTGCAAGCACAGTCGCCATCATTTTCGATGGAGAAGTAGTGGGCTCAGGAGCAGCTAAAAGTGGAGGTGAGCAGACACAGTTGGCCGCGATGGTGACCTTTGCGTCAAAAAGACTTTTCAAAGTATAATGGGTAGGCGCTGACGGGCCATGTTAGCAAGGTGTTGACCCACATTCTGGGTCGGAAGAGTCAATAAAAGAAGTTTGTGTTATATCCACTAGCCAGGAGTAGAGTGGAGGTGAGAAGACAGCAGAATAGGCGAATACGTTGTAGAGAAGTCGGTAGCTCAATACGGATTTCTCCAGAGGCTCGAATAGTTGTGTTGCGGGGGGTACACTGGCTGAGGGGCGCGGTGCAAACATTATCCTCGTTGGTCCATTCGGAGTGGACATGGCACCGATGCAAGCATGGATGGAAGATGCTGACAGCAGGTTTGTGGCAGTGCCCCCAATCAATCGCCCTGTAATCTGACCCGACAGCTTCATTTGAATCGTCACTCAGGTCATTCAGCGAGGTGGCCGCGTCCATCGAGACAGATGACATCGAAAATCGCAAGGTATTAGTTTCTACTTTCTGGGCAGTGCACGAAGTACTAACACAGTCCCTACACACTCCCCCGGCCATGGGACACCCTCTACAGCGCGTCCTCTAAACGTGCACCCTTCCATCCCTGCCATGGCCCATGTCCAGTCCATCACCACCACATCCACGATCAGCACTAGGTACTTCCTCAAACCCACCCCGTCAGACCCATTCCAAGGCTGATCGAGATAGGTTGTCTCTGCGCCAAACGACGCTAGAGTGAACGTGCATGCAAATGTGTTGAGGTGGCAGAGGCTTGGTGCTGTGTGCATTGGTTGCAGCAGGTCGGGGAGGAAGTGGGGATGACGCACTCGCCGACTGGGTATGTCTGACAATATCTCGAGTGGCCCTAGCACTTACCCTGTTATCCTCGCCATCACCATTTGTCGCCATCATCCGTCTCATCCCTGTCAAAAAATCCCTTTCAAGCCCCGAGGTCGCCTGTGTGTCTAGACCTAGAATATCATGCATCAACTTCCACCAAATGTGCCTCACGTTCGCGCGTGCCCCTCTCGGGTATCCACAAACTGGTACTCGTGTGGCCCGGTGTCCAGGAGGAAGATTATATCGTTGGGTCCAACGCCCAATTATTCCTCTAGCCCTGTCACAGTCCCATCCAACGCACGGACAGTGCCTGCCGGGCCCCGATCGATCCCAAATCCACCAGCGATGCCCACGGGACGAGCATATACGACATATAACCCCCACACTCATCCAGCTGTGGTATGTCTGCTGGGATACACGCACAATGGCTTCTCCCCTATTGCTTATCACTGAGCTGGAGCCCCCGGGCGATTCTTCCCAAATAGACTACTGCAGCATTTTTGGACCGAAGTGGGTGGGTGGATGAGGGTACGGTTAAGGAAACAAGTGAGTGTGATGGCGTTTTCAAGTGTGATTCATTGATTGCCGCTAGGGGAAAGAAGGCGAGGTACCCAGTGGTGGGGTTGGTGTGAAGGACCTCGAGGTGTGCCTCGGGCTCGTTGAGGCCGTCAAGGGTGATATCTGGCCTGGACTGCGGAGTGTAGGTACCATCATGGACCGACTTTTTGGTTTGTAATGTCAACGTGAGTCTGCATTTTTTGCGGTCTCACTGCTTTGATAGGTCGTGCATGCGATTGGATCGTTTCACGGACGTGTATCATCTCCACTGAGCGATTCGTTTCGAGTTACCGTATGCGCAGCTCGTTCCACCATCCTTTCTGCCTCGGTCCCCATCACATTCACCTTGGTCCCCACCGCTTTGGTAGTGCTCCAGACAGTCCTCATAACTTCTAGACTGTTCTCGCTCATCCAATGTCCTTATCTGCTCCCTGGCTTATCTCGTATCAACAGTCACCTTCTTGGGACCGATGGTCACTTTCGGGTTGGTGCAGTGGTTTATTCGTCTCGAACACTCCCAGCTAAGTATTCTCATATCTGCTTTATTTGATTGGTCATGATCGCTGCCCAACGCATTCCACACTGGCTTAGGCATTTCTATCACTGTCAGACACTTTCTACGCGTCTGTCTCTTGGCCAGGTGCGACATTTCAAGCTCGAGTTCAATGTTACTCGTCCTGGTGTGTGGGCTCATAGGATGGTTCAATTATGCTTCACGTAGCTCTTGTGGGTGGCTGGACGGCCTTATCTCCCACTTGGATGATATGATTCTGTTCGTCCTATGCCATACTCATGACGATTTGGATGGTGAGTAACATGCTCTATCTCCCTGAGGTTCCTGTTGTGCAATATTGCGATTATCGCTCTTGGGTTTGCCTCTGTTGTGGCAGGAAAGATGGCTCGAGGGATAGTGCCAAGGAGAGAAGGCCCTAAATAAGTGTATTCGTATCTCTTGTACATATCAATCCTGCGCTGAGAAATGCTATAGAAATCACACGGCTGAAGAGATATCAGCGGATGAGAAAACGAGCGAATGACCATACTAAGAAACCAGTAGTTGAGTTCATGTCGCTTATGCATGCATAATAAATCTGAAGGTTCGCATAGGAACACAGTTCGGTATCCTGAGCTTGGGAAAGATGTGAATCAGCCTTCTCACGTTGATTACACTGTATCTGCACAGGCATCTTCAGGTAACTCGAGGACTGGAGGCCTCAAGCAAGGCGCTCCAACAGCTGCCAGCTGGATACTCCGAGTCTACACCCGAGTCCCCTAACTTAACAATGTCTCATCATTCTCAGCTAAAGTATGATCACAGAAAAAAATAACGAGGACCCAATGCAATATTGGGCATGCAGCTCACCTGTCAGAACCACGATTTCTTCAACGTCTATTACAATACTTCACGTCTCTATTCTAATCCCATTTCCTTAATTCACCACTTACCTTAGCATTTCCTTCACTATTTCACTAATTCGGGTCTAGGCTACCCTCATTTGCATCACTCCATTCCATCTATGTCAAGTCTAGCCTATTGACACGACCTCTGACATCATTCCATATCTATGACATCATGCTACGTCATTTCATTCTATTTATCATCCGCTTACAAACCGGCTTATCTATATTTCACATCCAATCGTAGACCGATCACATTAACCTATTTATATCCATAGATCATTGATCTGTTACCAATCCCGGGTCAAGGGCTTCGCTCGGATCTTAACCAGATCTCGATCGTTGCTTAGGGCTTAACAGGCATTAGGGTTAGCATTACCTATATAAGTAGTACATATCCTGTAAATAGCCTTCGTTCTTGGAATTCTCATCGCTATGGTTCATTCTCTGTGTGTGTGCCTATTGCCGCACCTTAGTCTGTTCCGTGGTTTCGGCCTCACTTGCTTCTCACTTTGAGTTGCTTGTGTTGTTCCTGATATCACTGCCCCCCATTCAAGAGTCTGGCTCTTCACACCATCTGCAGTGGCTCAGATCCGAGACACAAATCCAGGGGTATACCCACCTCCTGTAAATTGGAGAAGATATTTTTGCACAAACGAAGCAAATAAAGCCCTACTTCTCTCATTCAGTGTTGTTTCGAGGACAGGGGCCATATACACTCAATGAGGAAATTCGTGGCACATAGTGGCATGGCATTTCTGTCATCAGCCCATGCTCAGATCCATCGTTTGAACCTACCATCTCCTCAATCAGCATACTCCACTCACCTTCCAGCTTTTTTAACCATTCCAGAAATGAAGGCTTTCATGAAAAAACAAGTCACACGCATCCGATCCCGCATTGGTAGCAGGGCCCCATTTCCACAGCCTGCCCAGCGTCCCGAGGAACCCAACATGGCAGCTGTCGCATCCCTTGGGAACTTGGACAACGTGTTAGTCGAGAACAGGTCAACCATCTCTCTCCCTGTTGAAACAGAAAACACAGGTCTGGATTCACCAGTCGAACGGGCTGTGGCCCATGTCTCTTGAGAGCAACGATCCGATGGTTCATCTGGCACATCCCCTGGGGACTCGAACAACAACCCCCCGATCGAAATCAGATTCTCCGGGTCTCACCCTGTCGAGACAGAGAACACAGCATTGGATTTGCAGATCAAACAGGCACCGGGCCTCATCTCTCTCCAGCAACATTCTGTTAGCTTGCGTGCTACTAGCATGCAGACAGAAGAAGCTCTGGATGTCTCCCACTTCATGCAGGACGTCGACCCGGACCTTATGGCAAAATTTGGACGATTTAGGATTCTTGTGATCGGCAGGCCAAATGCCGGCAAGACAACCATTCTCCAGAGGATCTGCAACTTGACAGATGATCCAGAGATCTACAATGATCAAGGGGAAAAGGTATGGCTGAATAAACTGAAATGTGGTGACTAGTTGATGCGTGATCAGGTTGATTTTGTCATCGAGAGCAGCAGGGAGGTAAGCTTGGAGTTACATTGACTTGGTATCTTTGCAAGTCATCTCATCTTTTACAGTGTGGAGAGCATGATATCCGACATGAGATGGTCTTCAAAAGTAACCAGAAGATTGTCTTTCATGACTCTCCTGGTTTTGAGGCCGGACATGAGAATGAGTTTGAGACAACAATGAGTTTTATTAGGGAATATACAACCACCACTATTTTACGAAAGCAGATCTATGCAATATGGTAAGTGAGCATATCAAGCTAGGTTCTGACGAGATTAATGTGAGCAGGTACTGCATTCCAATGGATCAATATTGCTGTCTTGTCACTGCTACAGAAGAGAAATTCTTCAATGAATGTAATACTGGAAATGGTGATAGATCTTTCTTAATGGTGCTTTTCAGCTCACCTGTTTGAGTGCTAGTGCCAGTTGTGGTTGTTTTTACTAAATGGGATGCACTTGTGACAAAAGAAATGCAGGTTGAAGATTTGCAATTACCTTTAGAAGAACTGCTTTTAAAGCAGAGGAAACATGCTGAAAACAGTTTTAACAAGATAGATATATGGAAGAAACTTAAAAAGATGAAATTTCCTCCAAAGGCATCTGTGAAACTGGAAGGTCTGTGTACAGAGATTTTCTACTCTATTGTATTTCACTGATTATATTATTAGCCATGGATAAGGACATGTCCAATAGAGAATGTCAAAAATTGCTGAAAGAGACTACAGCTGCATTGAATAAAAACAGATCATTGCAGAAGTTGTTGATTATAGCACAGGAAAAAAATATTTTGCTATGTATTGAATATGCAGTCAGATAGTAAGTGAAACAATTATTAGATATCTAAAATATGTATATTGATGTCATACAGTGTATTGGTGCCCTTTACTGAGTATGTGGAGTGGGCCAAAAAAAATCATAGTCTGGTTAAGGCATTGGCAAGCTGGTTTCCACACACACAGGTAGGATTTAAGCAATGATTACACTAAAAAGGATTGATGAATGGCCAGGTAATTTATTTTGACATGAAAATGGATTAGGGCTTGTAGGCTGATTTTTTTTTTTTGTTTATAAAGAAAGTAAGTTTTATATGTGATAACAAAGGTTAATAAACTCATACATGTCTCATGGCATAAATAGAATGTAAGTGATAAATAAAAACAAGAGGATTTACCTTAGGTTCTCACATACATTTATTAATAGCAGGTAAATAAAATGCCAAATAGTTAGGAAAAGTTATATTAATGAATTTATGGTGGGTATCTAAATTTAAAGGGAGTAAGTAATATATTAAAGAGCATTGAATATGTGTTACTAATAATGTCTTGTGCTATGTTTATCATTGCAGGCAGTAAGTAATCTAAATTAGCACATAAGAATTTGGCTGAAATATTTATATATATTAGGAAGTAAGTATGATTTTGTCTAAAAACTAAAAAAAGATTTTCACATAGGTTCCTGCAATTATAAGGAAGTAAGTGAAATATAATATCAGTTTATAGATATATTTCTCTCACAAATTCACATTAGTTTGTAAGTGATAATATGTGTAATCTGAAAAAAGAAGTTAGTTATGGGTCTCTATGTCATATATTCTGTCACTAGCTAGTAAGTGATTTTACATAAACATGAAGATATTGTTAATTTTCATCCTTTTGTTTTGTAATTGATAGCAAGTAAGTAATCTGATATGAATATGAAATAAGAATGCTATTCACTACCATCTCTTCTGCTATTTCACCATTGACAGCTTGTAAGTGATATAATATAGATCTAGAATGAGAATACTACTTATTACTATTCCTTCTACTGTTTCACCATTGATAGCGGGTAAGTGATTGGATGTGAATTTGAAATGAGAATGCTACTTATTACTATCTTTCCTGCTATTATATTATTGATAGCAAGTAAGTGATCTGTTATGAATTTGAAATGAGAATGTTACTTATCACTATCTTTTCTGCTATTCTGCCACTGATAGCAAGTAAGTGATCTAATATGGATATGAAATGAGAATACTTCTCATCACTATTTCTTTTGCTGTTCTGCCATTGATAGCAAGTAAGTAATCTGATGTGGATTTGAAATGAGAATGCTACTTATTATCATTTCTCCTGCTATTCTGCTATTAATAGTTTGTAAGTGGTCTGGTATGAATTTGAAATGAGAATAGTGCTCATTATTATTCCTTTCACTATCTTTCTGATGGCAGGAAGTAAGTCATCTGATATATATTTAAAATAAGAATATTGCTTCATATTATCTCTTTGCTGTTTTGCTATTGATAGCAAGTGAGTTATCTAATATGGATTTGAAATGGAAATGCTACTCATGACTATTTCTTCCACTGTTTTACTATTAATAGAAAGTAAGTGATCCTTTGATATGGATTTGAAATGGAAATGCCATTTATCACTATCCTTTTACTATTTTGCCATTGATAGGAAGTAAGTGATCTGATATGGATGTGAAGTAAGAATGCTACTCAATATCATTTCTCCTGCCATTTTATCATTGATACTTTGTAAGTGAACTTAAAATGAGAATACCCTTTTAATCATCTTCTCTGCTATTTTGCTATTGATAGAAAGTAAGTGATCTGATATAAATGTGAAATGAGAATCTTGCTTATCACCATTCCTTCTGCTATTCTGCCATTGATAGCATGTAAGTGATCTGATATGAATTTGTCCACTTTTCACCATTCTATCTGCTATTTTGCTATTGATAGAAAGTAAGTGATCTGATATAAATGTGAAAAGAATCTTGCTTATCACCATTCCTTCTGCTATTCTGCCATTGATAGCATGTAAGTGATCTGATATGAATTTGTCCACTTTTCACCATTCCATCTGCTATTTTGGCATTAATAGCTTGTAAGTGATCTATTGTGGATTTGATATGAGAATGCTACTCATTATCATTCCTCCTGCTATTCTGCCATTGATAGTTTGTAAGTGATCTGATGTGTATTTAAAATGAGAATGCTACTCATTACCATTTCTTCTGCTATCTTGCTATTGATAGCAAGTAAGTTATCTAATATGGATTTCAAATGAGAATGCTGCTCATTACCATCTCTTCTGCTATTTTTCTATTGATAGCAAGTAAGTGATCTGATCTGAATGTGAAATGAGAATACTTCTCACCACTATTTCTTCTGCTATTCTGTCATTGATAGTTTGTAAGTGATTTGATGTGAATTTGAAGTGGAAATGCTACTTAATATCATTTTGTCTGCTGTTCTGTCACTAATAGGAAGTAAGTGATCTGGTATGGGTTTGGAGTGGAAATGCTACTTACCACCATTTTTTTGCTGTTTCCCCATTGATAGGAAGTAAGTGGTCTGATTTGCATTTAGAATAAAAATACTACTTATTATTATCCTTTATGCCATTCTGCAATTGATAGGAAGTAGGTGACCTGATATGAATTTGAGATGAGAATGCTACTTATTACTCTCTTTGCCATTAATAGGAAGTAAGTTGATCTGATCTGAATTTGAAATTAGAATTTTACTTATCAATATCTAATTTGCTAATAGCAAGTAAGCTATATAATATTTTTTAAATGTAATTACTACTAACTTTCTTTTATTCTTTCTGGTGTTATTATCATTTTACTAGGTTGTAAGTGCCATTGTATTAATGAAATTCACTAATTACATGTTCATTTCACTATTAATAGCTGGTATGTAATGTTATAATATCTAGTTGATTGTCAATAATATTTCTTTTCAGGAGGTAAGTAACATATAGATTAACTATATGCATTAGTAATCTGTGTATGATTACTTTGCCCAAAATAGCATGTAAGCATTATAATTTACAATATATATTTATATTTTGCTGATTAAGTATCATGTTACATTATTATAAACTATACCATTATTCTGATATGGTATTTTTAGCTGGTAAATATGTTATTTCAATGCCTATATAATATTTGTGTTAATAGATTGATATTTATATAGGATGTGAGTTTGCTTTGTTATATACTACTTTTATTATATCTATATATTCATTTTTAATCAACATTCAGAAGGTGAGATTTAGACTTATGCAATTTTTTCTTGCCTACTTAGTATTATTTCAATAGACAGTCAGTTTTCAGATTCAGATATTATGTGTAATACTTAACATTATTTAGATTCTTTCTACATCCCAGTCTTTCCCAGTAAATCTACTATTAACTTTGCTATATATATACTAATATATATAATTTAGGATTTCTCTCAAGCAATTGATATAATGTCCATGGTATATATTTATCAGAATATATGTATAAGTATATATATTAATTTTTTATACATTCTAGGGCACAAGAACAATTAGCACCCAAAAAGATATTCTCAAACAGGGCATTGGTAAAATGACCCATTCTGTATTTCAATAAGTTTGATGTTTTCTATATAGGTCTCATATTAATTCTTCAATATTCCTTTGCTTTTCTTCAAAAAAAATCTCAAGATCCCTTTTCTTCAGCTACAGAAAAATATGTGAAAGATGAAACATCTTCTGCTATATCCCAGGCAGTGGACAAGTTCTTTTTAGAATATTCTACCACCTATATCAGAGAGGAAAAAGAAAAACTCATCATGGATGTTATTGCACAGCACCTAGCTAGTATGGATTAATATCTATATGTCCTATTGAAATCTATTCCTGACCTGTGCCCAGTCTGACTTGTTATAATCATTATTATCTAACATAGCTGAGTACCACTTTCCTAGCCAACCTTTTACTAGCTCTGTTGACCCATGTAGCCAATACTCTTACTAATGCTTCTCATTACTTCTTTTATAACTTTTTTTTATTTTTACTATGAGAACACAAGCACTTTGGAAAATGCTCCCCCATTCCTATTCTCTTGTGCAAGGAGACAATCACTGCTTCCATCCCTATTTCTGTTCCTAGCATCTTTGTTATGTTTTTCCTGTTCCTACTTCCATTTTTGTACATACACCTGGCATTGACACCCTTGTTTCCCCGCCCCCACTGGACTGGAAGTGATTAGCAGCCGCCCCAGGCACGTTGATCCAAAACATCAGCAGGTCATACCCGAAATCGTGCGAGCCCCTCCGAAAAACGAAGACGAGTGGGAAGGTACATGCGAGCCCGACTCTGTTTTATGCTACCCGTCCACGGGTACTCTTTCATTACCACGTATACTCATCCTACGCGTACCGACAAGCGTACAACAACGCCAACCCTTCATCTTTTGTCACCCGTTAAAACGCCCCCTTGGACATCCAATAACCCACCCAGGCATCCGCCTCGACCTCGCCCACCGCCCGCATACGCGCCATCGTCGGACTCACCGCCTGCGCCAGGGTCGTACTAAAGTTGGTCATCCCCCCTGCCTCGGACGTGGC
>JBBPTJ010000438.1:0-13950 GCA_038094035.1 Pulveroboletus aff. ridleyi
TACTACTCGGATTAGGAAGCACTTGAAAGTCAAAGCCTTGGACTCGTTCAGCTGGTATTCTTCGCTCCGAGTGGAGTAGACTGCCACTCGACGTTACCGATTCGGACCCTTTCTCCGGTTCCGTAGCCCAGGCATGACTTGTTTGCCCTCGTGGTCACACGAACAAAACGTTTTGACAAGAACGAGATTCGAACTCGTGCCCTTTCGGACTGGATAGGTATGATCCTGATTCCAGCGCCTTAGACCGCTCGGCCATCTTGCCTTGACAATGTCTCTGCTCCAGCTCGATGAACTCGCTCAGACTTTTTTTTTTGTTTTGACGGATCGGCTGCGCTTTTCTCGCCAAGACGTCCCATGTGTTAGGAGCGGTTGCCGCGGACCCGTCAATGTCGCATCTCCCAGGCGTGTTGGCGCTGTCCCTCCAAACACTTTCACGCAATAGACGCCGAACACGCGCTCGGATCGTCCCGGGCGTCAAAGTCTAGACCCTTGTCCTATCCATGATTGCCCGGAACAACAACTCCACACGCATTTCATCGTGCAACTAGGGTCCTAGATCTAAAAATGTGCATCTGAGGCTATCATCGGAAGCGTCTGAACGTTGGATCTTTCGATGGATCCCACGTCCAGCCTCCCAGCCTAGATCGTTGGCGTGCCCCAAGAATGGGCAGCCACTGAGCCGGAACGTTCGGGGATAGTCTTGCATTCTTATCTCGCGCTTCGGTTTGGCAGCCGTTCTTGACACATCGATCATTATTATCCGATCCTAAACGCAAAAGGCATGTCCGGTCTGATCTTACCATCCAGATCGCCATCGGTAAGCGTACGACTTTTTGGGTCCGCTAGCGAAAAATCGACTTAATGGGCAGACGAGGATATGGCTGTCGAGCCGGATACTCAATCACCACGACATCGGATCTAGAGAATAAATACGCGTTGCCTCTCAAAACACATGTTTGAGCAGGCGCACATCCTCGGCACTCCTCCCACCTCTCACGCCATCGCATGCCCTGGAATTAGACCAACTCTACGACTTCGAACCCGCCACGCGCCGTTGCCACAACGATCCGTCCCATACCCTCGTCAAAGTCCACCTTGTCGCCACTCACACATGCTTCCTCCGCACTACACCGCACATCCGTATACATGTCTTCGTGCGAGCCCATTCGATCGAGATCTCGCTGCCGATGCTTGTCCACGAGGCACAACGGCTTGCCCGTCTCAAATATAGGTCCAAATTGCATGTCATACGGCGGCAATATCAGTAACCCGGGACTCACAAGACGGAGCTCCCCACCGGTGACGAACACGCCGCGTCCAGACGAACCGAGACAGAGGGCTGTACACCGTGGCCGCTCAAGGTCACCGATGCCTCCTTGGCTTCCCGAACGCCACGTCACGGGCGCGTGTGGCGGCAGATATGTCAAACGGTACGGAAACGGGTTCGTGGCGATAGCCCCTCCTTGGCGATCCTCGACGTCCACGAGCGGTATCAGCATCACCTTTGACACGCTTTCTGCCCGCCTTCTCGACCGCGCCGCAATCGTCAATGCAGGCGACACAGTCGGAGCAGATGATGGCCATCGTTTGCGCTGTTCTCGCCAATCCCAGTCGGCAGCCTCTTGGTCAAGGTCGGCGTTGGCATCCCAACAGGGCGATACGACGTGGCGCGTAACACAAGTCGTGAACCCAACCGGTCGAGTGACCGCCTCCTGGAACATGAACACCCGTTTATGTTCTACCATCACCCGTCCGTCCGCTGGAACGTGCGGGACAGGGAAGACGCTTATGCAGTGTTCCCATACGACCAAGAGGTGGTCCGCAAACACCACAAAATCAAGAAAGAGGCCAAACTAGACAGGGATGAACGAGCCCCAACACGATCGGGGGAGACGATACTCACAAGTTCGGGGAAACACGGAAGAAGCGCTGTCCCAGGCGTCTGCGCGCGCCAGTCAAGGACCTCTAAACCACCACCACCACGCTCCCTCGTCGTATCCAACAACAACAAATGTCTCCATATACCCGCCACGATGCCTGGCACGCGCGCATAATCACACAGAGTCACGAATGGCGCTTTTAGACTCGTCGAGAGCACCTTGGCGAACCGATGCGATCTAACCAGCACAGTCAGCCACGTCCCTTTCAAAAATACGCAGAGCATGCATCACCTCAACGGTTCTCTCGGGCCGACTGCGATCAGACCGGGCGCATCCCCATCCTTGACGATCCGACATGGAACACCTTCGGATGGTGTCCACTCCTCTACGCGCTTCAACCCCTGTGTGAACCCGGGCCAACTGATGATGAGCCAATGCACCACCTTATCGCCCTGCACAGTCAATACTTCCGTCCCACCAGGTATAAACACGACCTGGTCCACATGGGCACCGGCGCCGCGATGGTGCCTGGCAACAAGCGTGTGTGCAGACAGCCTCGGCCAGGCATGGTGGAGGTAGAGCGCCCGCAAGGTCCGTCGTTCGAGTTCCGCCCCGGACAGCAGGGCGAGGGGACATGGGGGACCTGGTAGGGGTAGATCACGCGCCAATACATCAGTGCAAAACCGAATATGCCAGACACAGCGGAGTTTTGTGAGCAGGTAGTATCGGCGGGACGTCTCGTGACCTGGTGTGAGCTTGCTCGTGTGCGTCATCGACGAGGGGGACTCACCTTGCGCAGGGAAAGTATGGCATGCACGGACAGGAGTTTTAGGATTTGAACAAGGATGTCATCGACCAACCTATCCAAGCTGTTGGTCGTGGTGTGCAACATGGTGGACGACATCGCGTTTCAGAGCGCTAGGGGGCACTGTCGCCACGTCTAGGTCCGCACCCACGAAGGAGGCCGAGAGTCAAGTCACCACGCGGTCACGTTCCTGCGCCAAATTTGTACGATGCCCTGTACAGTGCACACTCTGTGTCGTATCAACCCGGAGCTATAACGGTGGTGCAGCAGGAGGTGAAGGAAACAGAGTCGGGTAAATCGTGCGTCGCAGTCAGACACACGCTTGAATGTGACATGTTGAATTGGGCGGGTGGACGGCGCGCACGCCTGAGACATGGTCCATACCAAAACATGATTTCCATGCACACTAGGCCGCCGACACTATCGGGCCCCGTCACGTGATGTCTTTCGCTGGAGAGGTGTGCACCGGGTGCATCATGCCATGTCTGTTATGGGTAGATCACCTTTCAAAACCGGGGGAATGACGCACCAGAGGAAGAAGTAGAAATCATGTCTGATGTCCGACAAATATATGGTCTCGGATCGCACGGCACGGAAGATCTTCTTCTTGGCGACCTGGTGGGAAATACTGAGAGCGTTGGAAGAACACTGACCGAACGAGGTCGGCCTGCCCAACACCCAAGCGCGCCGAAGTCGCTTGGGTCTTCCATCTTCCATTCGAAAGAACGCCAAAGACATGCTTCAAGTGGCTGTGGAATGACGAAGCAAGGGAAAAGAATAAACGTGCCAGCCCACGACATTCTACGTACCACGGCGCCACCGCCCCGACGACCGATTCCCCCCAAAGACCGAAGACTGAGAATGAGAACAAAGATAAGCGTTCACACCTGATCGTTTCCCAGTCTCTTTCATTTCGGCATTTGCCATGCAAGCCGATCGAAGCTCACCCCACCGCCTCTCGATGCGAACGCCCCTGTGCGTGAGGGAAACTAAGAGATCGCGAGTGCGATTGGGTGCGTCAGGACACGCGGTCGCCCTCGGTACCCCTCGGCAATCGTTCTGGCCGGTATCCTGAATGATCTGCGTGTGGTGTACGACCGGAACGGAAACGGACGTGGAAAGTGTCCGGTGTCTGTCTACCACACCGTTATCTCTTCCGTCAGAATGACATCGCATCGACACATCGCATTCAAGCACCGACCGCACCCAGTTTGAATGAGGCGACCGAACAGGCACATTTTCGGGTCCCGACACGTCTTCGACCGCAGGGGCGAGAGGTACGTTGAATTAACCTTTTGACCACCGTCGCCTCCCCCAATTTTTTTTTGGCGAATGACGTACACATGAGGATGGCGTTCAAGCACGCACGGGATGGCGCATCGTGCGTGAACGAGGTACATGAGGCTTTTCACCGTGCTTGGCATCGCGGGGCTTCGGGTATGGCCAAGCTTCTAGCCTGCGACGACCACGACGTGATGGCTCCCTCGACCGAGCTACCCAAGGGACGCGTGAGTGTGGCATAGGGTTTTAGCCCTGAGAAGAGAGCTGCAGGACCGGGCCGAGCCCCCTCCTACGTGGCTATACAATCACCGATTCGGTTCCAAGCAAACCAGTGCTCTTTCGACCATACGACATCATCGACCAGACAGTGAACTGTTCATAGACCGGGGAGCAACGATGTGCTCAGCACACGCACGCCAAGACGACACACACGCCAAGAGGAGCCACTTCACCGCGATACGAGGGCGCAGCGCGTGTTCTGGGCCCACCTTCCCAAGGGAGGTGGCTTGACATCGGCCCTGCCCAGGGCCACCGACTTGCCAGCGCTCTACCTATCTGTCAAGCAGGAGAGACAACGGCATGGTTTAATGAGGCGTTTGTATGATCCCTGAACGCGGATTGGTTGGCGTCGCAATGAGCTGATGCGCAAGCCAAATATGGTCACGGGGCCCGGCCATGGGTCTGACCAGATGGCCGCCCGGATTAGGTGATCTGCTGTGGGCACTAGGACGAGAGAGCAGCACGTCTGCTACAGAACTGGGCGTGTTCAATCCTGGGTCGTAGTTGCTCAAACCAGCACAGGCATCCATTTGCAATTTGGAAAACACCCCTATATTAGGACTGTCCTCGTTTTAGCCCCACCGGTCTGGATGTACAGATCGGGGGCAAAAGCACCCCACCTAGGGGTAGGCCCCACGACCCTCTTGCGATAGTGGCACCCCTGGGGTGACCCCATGATGCGTCGTCCGGATCTGTTGTTGTCCTGATGGCGCGTCCTGCCACGGTCCAGTCGACCACACGTCCCAAAGATTGATCGACCGAATGGTCGTCTAAAAAGTCAAAATACTATTCTTTGCAATGAACTTACCCACAGCCAAGCGTGTGTGATCGCACGCGATACCCTCGACCCAGCCCTAGGTGGCGATCGATCGCGTAAGGACGCGAAAGGGTCCGGACGGGCAAGTGTTCACTTGCGAGCGTGCCCTGCTTTACCTTGCACCCTGCACGATCACCGCCGCGTCGGGTGACCACAGCGGTGACAAACAACGACGTTCGCCAAGGTCGGTCAAGTACGCCTACCTATCAGATCGTCCATGGGAGCGACATCGCCACAGAGTACCCGCGTGCGCTCGAGTGGACCCTGATGCTTCTCGGGTCGACCCGGCGAAGCGCAACCGTGTGAGGTGCGATAGGACATCCTACTATCCTAGTGTCCGTGTAGGGTCGCCTTCCGACACCTGGTCGTGTGTTTGTGGCGTCGCCCCAGAAAAAAAAAGGGTGTATCATGGCGGAGGCCGCACCTGGACGCACAGTCCATGTTGATACATGCACGAGGCGTCTTCCCAGCACTGACAACGTTCAGATCCAGCTGTCAAGGCGACGTGTGGGGTGGGAACCATGCAAGCTGGGGACACTCGGTCGTACCCGGTTCGCCAAACGCGTCGGCGATCCATGGACGCCACCGTCGACCTCCTCGTCGCACCAGGTGAGCCCGCCAAAGTGAGTGTATTCGTTGGAGGTGGAGCGTACACGACAGTGGCACAGTAGGTCGACCCCTTTTTCAGGGCCAACCCGTCCGTCATCCGTAACGACACTTGGCCCTTGGACGTCTACGCCCCGCCTCGGCCGCCCGTCGCTTCACGCTCACATCGGTCATCGATCCTGGTACTCAGAAGCGATGCCTGGGCAACGACGACCCTCTTAAAAAAACATGTTCATCCTCGGCGGGGCCGCGGTGAACGCCATGCGCGCAGCACAGCACCCGCCATGGGACACGCACGCACACGCCCCGTGCGAACGCAATCCTCTAACGCCCACCCGACATCGCGTTGTGGTCGAACGAGGACGTGCGAAAAAGAAGTGGCCGGGTCTAGAAGCTGGACGCGTCGACCATACAGGTTCACCCCTGATATAGATGCGTACCTTGTTCGTCGTCGAACAATGAGAACGTCGAGTCCCACAAAGGGCCCTTGCGACCCAACCCAACGACCGCCCTGTGCCTCCAAACGATCGACATGACAGCCGTTCGGCAGATGCCATACGACGACGCACCAGGGACGATCACATGCGCCACTCGGGGGCGAGCGAGCGTGGCGCACGACAACAGATGGAGTGGCAAAAAAAAAAAAAAACGCTTGGAGACGCCACATGGGATCGCGTGGTGAGCACGTTACGGGAGAACGTGACACGGAACGGCGAGACCGGGCATACTGGTGTTTCACACCCGCGATACGTCCCTGTCGACGACTACGATCAACGGGGGCGGAACCAACCGCGGACCATGGTACGATGGCATCGCACCCCACTGGCAGTGGCGGCCAGAGAACGTCCCCATCAAACACGGATCTAAAAATGCCAGTTCGTCAAAGCGAGATGAACGACGGCCCATTCGTTTGGTGCTTCGATTATGCGATCATGAATGAATATGAATGCAGCGATGCGCGGCGATGGAGGTGTGCGTGATTATTATCGACATGTCCGGGGCATCACGTACCCCCATCGCCCCCATCACTTCTTTGTTCCGGCGGGCCAATGATAGACTGGGGGCGCGTTCCTAAACGTTTGACCCGCCGGAACATTCCGCAGCCCCTGGCCCCACTCTTAACCGGCCACGCACGCGCACGGCCAGATGTTGATGGACGGGTGGCCATCTTGTCCGTTTGATGACCGGGTGCACTGCGGATAGGGTCTGGACTGTACGCATCGGACGAGCTCAAGTCGCATCCGGAGGCGAGACAGGTTTGATGGTGTGGTTGGATATGAAACGCCAGTCGGCTGACAGCGGCGGGATCGAAACGGAAACGATCCACTGGCCATGACACGACGCGTGTCTGTCTCTTTACGGCGGTCACGACAACAGGCACTCCGTACCTGGTTGGGAAAGAATGATATCGGCATTATAATCTACGACTACGGAAGAGAAAAAAAACGACGGTTGGCGCTAGATACAAAACGAGCTGGAGGGCTTTTATCCGCGCACTAGGCGTCGGTGTCGGTTGGGAAGGTATCAGAAGAGATGGGGAGATGCCATGGTATGAATATAGCTGTATGCAAAAATGTGTCTATGTCATGCGATGCTCGAGTGGGATGCGGGGTTGTGATAGTGCGAAGGCGAGGGGAGATAGGTCTACAGATGCGATTCCAAACCCAGCACGGAGATGGTGTTTAGATGACGAGGGGCTTAGGCCTGAAATTTTGGTTTCTGCAGACGATGAGGGCATGCCACACCGACACACGGCACACATACCGATTTACGCATCATCAATGGTGGTGACGAATTGGGCGAGTCTGTGTGGGGTGCCTGGGACGGTGAGGACGCGGTTGGGGGTAGACGGACGACTTACAGACTGCATATAGGGATGCATGGGAGGAGCGTGATGCGGCATCGATGCCGTCTTGGACAAGACTTTTCGGAGCTGGCAAGGGGTCAGACGCGTCGACCGTACAGGCGAGTGCGTTACCTTGGCTTCGCTGTCGGCGGCATGTTGCGCGTACATGCTCGGATGGAGTGAGACGCTGTCGAGGCTGGTGGCCTGTGGGAGGGAGGAGAGGGCGCAGGAGAGGCTCGGGAGAGCGACCAGTTTGTCGTGGCGAACGGAAGACATGATGAGGAGAGGGTCAGACGGGTCAGGTACTTATACCAAAGGGACGTTTCCCGCGCGCACCGTTCTCATAACGATGCGCGGCGGCATCTGAGATCGGTTTATTTCGGTCGTAATAGCGTCGACGAACGAGCCAGTCGTTCGCCTAAATTTTTGAGGGTCGTTTCTGAACAGATACCCACGCGAAAAAAAAGAAAAAAAAAAAGAAAAAGAGGGCCTGGCCGCAAAAGCCTATCTGCCAGCGATCTGCCTATGAGACTGTCCGGCCACCCAACCTATCAGCCGGCGCGGATAAGGTCTGCTCTTGGTCGATAGACGGCGGTTGTACGCCCCCCCTGTCCGTATCGTTTATCGCGTTCCCTCCGTCGTGGCTTCCTTTGCAGGGTCATCCGGAAGTGTGCCCGCCCGTGTCGTCTGTGGATGACGAGAGTCGAGCCTCGTGCCCTCAGAGATATGGTCTTGCTCAGTGCCGTAAACGACCCCTGCGTTCGCCGTTCTCAACCGGGTGCCTACCCTGACTGGAGGGACAAACGTGCTCTCGGTTCCTCCACGATCGCGCCGTGCGTTTCTCACCCTCGACGTTGGGTTCCCAGACATGCGTCCTCTCTCACTCGCCGCAACGGAGGGTTCTCTGGGCGATGCCGATCGGACGGAGGAGGCGATGTAGGCTGAACAGGCGATACCCAACCAGGGAGCCCATGTTTCAAAATCACGCCTGATCCGATCCATGTCTCGTCATCTCATGTACCTACCCAATCCCTTCTTCCTCCTCGGAGTCGTCTCTATTACTCAATCGATGGCCTGCACACCATCGTACACCGTCAGACGCGCCCGTGCAACTGACCAATCGCATGTCCCCTGCACGAGATCGGTCACGACCGCCATCACATCGTCGATGGGACCAATCAGTTGCTCCGTGCTATCGCGCTCACTAGACATGTGTCAGCACATGCATGGCCGTGCACGTGACACATACCGGAGAGTCATCGTCCCGTTTTGGACCGCTGCCAACGATGAGCGCGTGCAGACGAGCGGGAGAGGGACGTACAGGCAAAGTCGAGCGTGACACCAAACGGGGTCCCGAGTTCGTCGTTGCGGGCATAGCGTTTCCCGATCGACGTGTTAGAATCATCCACGCTCGAGACGATACCCGCCTGGCGTAGTCGCGTCGCTGCTGGGGTGTGAGCAGAGAGACAGCCACACACGGACACACGAACAGACGCGATGAACGAGAGGTGCGAATTCCTCCTTGGCACTGAGTGGCACGATGAGCACCTTGGTCGGTGCGATCACAGGGGGTAGCGAGAGCACCTGTCCCGTCTCAGTTGGCGGTGTGGCGGTGGCGGTGGCTGACTTACCCCGCGATCGACGTCTTGTGCCCGGCACCAAAACGCGTGTTCGAGCAAGCAATAGAGGATCCGTCCAAAGCCAAAGGAGGGCTCGATGACGTTCGGCACATATTCACGCACTACGTCATAGAACGTGAGCGTGCGGATCCGAACGCGAACAGGATCGAATACGCACCGGACTGTTTGAATGTCCTCCGCTGGATCGTGAGCAGATCGGGCGTGACGGCGATCGCTCTCCCCTCGGCCTTGATCGCGACCGGCCTGGAGAACGCGTCAGCCAAGGGATCTCCGCGGATATACGCCGCTCACCCAACCGCGAGCGCGTCCTTGAGTCGGCCGAGCGCAGTCTGGTCCATCTCTCCGACGATCTTCTGCACGACACCCGCATCCCGCCCGAGTGTCTTCCCGAGCATCTTCTTATCGAACTCGGCCACATCCCGCACAGTGAGGACGGGCTCTTTGAGTGCCTCCCGCACGACCAACGGATGGCCTGTCTTGGCCGCGTGCACACCGAGGTCATACGCTGCCCGATCCGCACACCCGACACACTCCGTCCAGCCCGTCGCATTCTCAATCTCCGCATCCCAGCAGTCCGCCGCGTAGTGCGCCATCTCGTTCGCCATGTGCTGCCGGAACCGCAGACGCGTCGGATCGATCCCGATACGCACTAGGAAGAGGTGGATCCGCGCTAAAAAGTAACCCAGCGTCTCGTTGGCGACCACCCCGCCGTCCACCGCGTCCCCGATCGTCATGTGCCTCACCGTCGTCCGCCCCTCCGACTGCACATGTCGGTCGAGCAACGCCAGCACGACATCCCGACACTCGCCAAATCGTGCATGTCGCTTGTCCGCCGGGTCGACAAAGTGCTCAATCTCGCCCATCGTAAACTCGCGCACGCGGAGCAAGCCTGCTCGCGGCGAGATCTCGTTCCGGAATGACCGTCCGATCTGGGCCGACGCAAACGGCACCCGCCCGTTGTTGAACTCGAGCAGCCGCGAAAAGTTGAGAAAGTGTCCCTGCGCCGTCTCAGGTCGGAGATAGCTGGCATGGACATGAGCCACGCGTCACGGACGGTGAGTAGACCTACCCAGGGTGCTGGCCCGTCGGACCAATACTGCTCGCAAACATCAGATTGAACTGCTGTGGCTCACCCACCTCGTTCTCCGTGTCTGGGTTTCGAATGGCGTGCGTCCGACAGAGCTCACCCAGCTCGGGCCCCGAAAAGTTGTCCAGCTGAACGCGTCTGAGCATGACCCGCACCCGCAACACAGCACCCACCTGCGCCAAAAGATGCTCGTACGTCCTCACCGTCTCGTCCGCCAACTGGACCGCGACCGTCTTGACTTTTTTCTTCTTCTCCTTCTTCTTCTTCTTGTCGTCCTCCTCGGCCGGCTGCCCGGCTAGTCCACGCGCCTCACGATCTCCCGCGAGCCTTGCCTCGAGCACGCTCTTGACGAGATGATCCGCGCGAAGGACATCTCCCGTCTGACTATCCTTCACCATCCAATCCGCGAACCGGGCAACGTGTCCAGATGTCTCAAACACCGGTGCCGGTGTCATGATCGTCGTGTCTAGCTCGAGCATGTGATCTTGCACGATAAAGTGGCGACGCCATTCAGCGATGATGTTGGCTTGCAGACCTGATCCTGGGGGACCGTAGTCGTACAGACCGGCCACCCCTGTTGACATCCATGTCCTCCATCAGCGCGTTTGTACAGGGACGGATCACACACCCCCATAGATCTCGAACGCGGGTGCATAAAAGAAACGACGGTTGAGGAGTGCCTCGAGACGGGCCTTGTCAAACGGATGCGCCGTCTTGTTCACCGGGTTGGCCATCGTCGTGTGGTGAAATCGAACGCGGGTGTACAACTGGGACGTGGTCAACAGGACCTGTCCAAATCGGACGCGCATCCCATCGAGTCAGTCCATCGACGACAGACAATTTTTCGATTAGGACATATTCCCACGGTAGTTTATTTTAGGAATAAGCTGTTATTAAATATTTTAATATAAACCCACCCCGATTCCCACGCATGACATCGGCGCGACAACGAGGCGTGGTCCTCGAGCCCGAGGCGCGCTCGTACGCGAACTCTCAGCAACGATGAGTCTTGAGCGTGTGTATTGAGGGTCGTCGTGCCGTGTCGCGTCGCGTTCAAATGCGTCTGACGTGTTTCCCACTGCCCTTCGAAACGCCATTGGGACAGATGATCTTGACTTGGGAAGATCTAGCGCTTCGAAGGCGTCGGCGCGTTCCGAGTCTCCGATGCCTTCATCACAAGATGGCCCTGGTGGTGCGTGTGTGCTGAAACAAGGGCCAGATGACATCAATAAAAAAAGATTTTCACCATGGCACCTTATTTCAACCACGCATACTCTTCGGTGGGCTGGAGAACGATGACGAAGACCGCGTGTGCGACAGTCTCCCACCCCTCCCCAGAGTTCAGGTACCACGCGCGTGCTTCTAGAGCCTCGAAAAGAAAAAAAGAAAACGAAGGTCAGTTTAAAATAAACCGCCCCAACGATACGTGGCACAGCCAGGCCATACATCGCGAGGCGTCTCGATGTTGCCGGGGCACCCTGATTTCTCGGACAGCCCTTTGGATGAGTCAACGGAATGCATTCAATTCTCGAGATGAAATTTCACATCGTCTAACGCTATGGGGATGGACAATGCACCCCGAACGTCGGGCTTGGGGGTCACTGACCACGACGTCGGGGTCGTGTGTCCGAGGGGCACGGAAGGCCGGGTGATGACACTACGGATATTCTCCGAGGAGACATCAGGTTCGGACGGTGTAGAGGATGCGTATCGCAGGACACTGGCCAGCGTGGCAGCTGCCACCAGAGAGACGCCATCTATGGATCAAGCGTGATCGCACTCTGCGCAGCAGTGCTATCTGGTGCTATCGAGCCATCAAACATCGCCATCAACGACAGCACGAGAACATCACAGATGCACTGAACATGCTTATCTCGTTGACCGTGTCCGAAAAACGGAGCGTGCTGACCGTACGAGCGCGATCGGAGGCGTTCCTGACTGCAAGACCGAGGAAAGAAGATCATCCGCGACGATGCGCGAGTCGGTCTTTTATGTCAATCCCCCCAGAAGTCATGATGGACAGCAGGAACACGATGTCGATCGCCAGACGGAATTTCACATCATCGAACATTGATATATGGGTTAAACGGAAATGACGGACCCATCCATCCGTATAGGTGACCGCGAGGATCGGACTGGCGTTTAGAGTTTGTTCTTTCGTCGCGAACGGGGGAGTCACGTACAAGCATTGTGCGTGGCCTCTTGCGTACAAGGTGCCCTCCGTTGGACCCTTCTCCGAGGAGCAGTGGTGAAGAGGTGACGAGTGTGGTGGTGAGACGGGTGTAGTCAAGGCAATCCGTCCCAGGATGAACGAGCAGCAGCACACGGACAGCGTGGCACCCACTGATTGGCACCGTCTATGAATAGTGCTCCCCATCGACGTGATCCTGGCTTGAACCTCGCGGTCGAATCCAACGGTGGTTCGTCCAAATCACGGCGCCACCTATGGTCGGTCGTCGGACACATCACATTACTTGGCTTATCTTTCTGTGATATCGACACCACGTGTCAAATCGGTCTTGACCAGGCAGCGACAACGTTGTCGGAGAGGAACGACCGCGACAAGGATGACGCGGTACAAACGTGCCGATCCTGAGGTTGTCAAGTCCTCCTATGTGACAGGATATGACTGGACTCGACCGCCGGACGAAAATATGAGGTGCGACAATCGGACTGCTGCGTGATAGGCTCCTGTGTCGTGTAGTAGACATTGTCGACAGCGTCCGCCTGTGCGTTCGGCTCGCGGACAGTGAAAAGAAACAGAAAAGTCAGTGAGACTTGTTCGGTTCGATTAGGACAGACGGACAAATTTGGGCCGTGGAAGTTCCAACACGGCTGAAGATTTCTGAGAGTCCACATATGCCCTCGTCGCTCGTGTCCTTTCTGTCATGTCCCAGGTGTGTCTCGACCCCAGCGTTGCGCGCACACTGACCAGTTCATAGAATGGCCAGCCTCTTCTCTCCTTGCTTTCCCTGTCTATCGCTGCCGCAAACGCAGCTCCAATACCCGCTGAATCTGCGGCTCGCTCACAAGGCAAGTCACCAGCTGTGCTTCTTACTCTGGCATCTCATATCGACGACGTCAAACAGGCCCAACGACGAATACCACCAAACACCGTCGACGGTCCTCGGCAGGGAGATCGAGGAGGAGACTGAGCGAGGCCCGCGATGCTGCTACTCGCCCCTTGTGAGTAGAACCTACACGGACGGCGGGGGCCGTGGAGAAGCCTCTTCTTTTTTTTTTTCTTGCCTGTTGCCCTGAATCTAACGCATCCGTCTGGTCCTGGCTGAATCCTCGCTCAGTCCAACGTCCTTGCAGACAGCCTCTGCTTCCTTCGCAGCGCTCTCGCTCTCATCACCCACGATGGCATCCCGTCGTTCTCTCTCCGGCGTACAGCCTATTCAGGTCCCTCGAACACCTACCAAAGGTACATCCGAACCTGAGCCCGCCAGCTTCGACGACGCCCTCTCAGTGCCCCCCCAATCGCGTACCCCCCATTCTATCCACGTTACCAAGACAGGCGGACGCAAACGAGGCACTCTATTCACGTGTGAGAGTTGTTCCAAGGTTGGGATCATTCTTTTTGCACGCGACCGCTCGCGTATGTTGGCTAAAATTAACCGGGTGCGCGTTTTTTTTCCCGTGTCTCTGTTCAGGTCTATCGACATCCGTCCTGTTTGATCAAACACCGTTGGGAGCATACCCCTCA
>JBBPTJ010000440.1:0-13926 GCA_038094035.1 Pulveroboletus aff. ridleyi
GGTAAGACCTTGGAGGTGCTGACCAACGATGGCTAGTTCAGTGCCGACGGAGACGAGTTTGCTCTCGCCAACGGCTTCTCCTTGACCTATAGCAACGCAGGATTTCCTTCCCGTTACGGTATGTGGAAAGCTTTGTCTTCTAGCACGAGTGAGGGCCGTGAGGGTAGGCGTGTACGACGAAATGTAGAGGTCAGCGAGATTTTTCTGGCCTTTCCTGAATGGATCAGCAGCATGGAGCGGAAGAGAAGTAAATTCGGCAGTGGGACACCACCAAATACGAGAGCGAGGTGGACACATCGCCTGGAGGCAATCCACAATGGGGGACACAACAGTGTCCCACAGCGTCCGGAGGATCAGGTAAAAATCTCTTCCCACGCCCTCGTACTTTGCGCGTTGGATCACTGTACTAAGGTTTGATGACAGCCTCCGAATATCTTCATGCGTGACGGACAATGGGATGTGAACAGGATCGCGGTCGACTAGGACTACAAGGGCGTCACAGCTATACTTGCTCGCATTGACAACAATGACGGGGCCCTTGCAGGCCGCCTGCTGGAGATCAGAGAAGAGTAAGGGTAGGAGGAAACGCGAGTGTCCAGGTAACATGCGAATACGGTTGATGACTGATTGCAATTCAAAGTTGAGGCTGTACACCCGATCGTGCTGATCTGTGCTGGGTGAACTGAGGGCATCGCGAACGAGCAAAGCAAGCCGTGTGAAATCATCTGCCAATGAACTTCCTTCTGGACCAGATGCAGTGACATCTTCGAGTGGGGAACGGAGACGAGTGAGTTGGTTCCAAAACACACCCCGGCCTTGTTCAAGAAGCTCGATGGCACTGGTGGGAGAATAATTGCGAAGACATGCTGAGAATGCTTCCACTGCGAGAGATGATGCAACACTTTTGAAGATGGTAAGGTGCTGAGGCAAGGATGGCAGGGCCGCGAGATGATGAACAAGCAATCGAAGAGAGGTTTTGTATGCCAGGAGTGTGGTGGGATGATGGAAATCCTCGGCCATGCGGACCCATGATCTGGCAGCAGACAGATCGATAGATGATGCGGTGTGTGAGACATTTGCAAGGGTATTAAAGAGACCGAAGATCTCAGCCTTGTCATCTAACTGGCTTGATTGCCTGAACCGAGCATGGAGGTCGGCTGCCAGATTTTGCAGCGACATCGACCGATCTGGGTGTCCCACTGGACGAAGTGCCAGTGCTTCTCGATCGAGGACAATGGCCTCATTCAGATCCTCCATTTCCCCAAACTTGTTGTATCGAATGGAGAGGCGAAGAGCAAGGTTGTTCAACGACGTCGACCGATCTGGGTGTCCCACTGGACAAAGTGCCAGTACCTCTCGATCGAGGACAATGGCCTCATTCAGATCCTCCATTTCCCCGAACTTGTTGTATCGAATGGAGAGGTACACGGCAAGGTTGCCCAACGACATCGACCGATCTGGGTGTCCCACTGGACAAAGTGCCAGTGCTTCTCGAACGAGGACAATGGCCTCGTTCAGATCCTCCATTGCCCCGAACTTGTTGTATCGAATGGAGAGGTCAATGGAAAGGTTGCTCAACGACGTCGACCGACCTGGGTGTCCCACTGGACGAAGTGCCAGTGCTTCTCGAAGGAGGACAATAGCCTCGTTCAGATCCTCCATTGCCCCGAACTTGTTGTATCGAATGGAGAGGTCAATGGCAAGGTTGATCAACGACGTCGACCGATCTGGGTGTCCGACTGGAAGAAGTGCCAGTACCTCTCGATCGAGGACAATGGCCTCGTTCAGATCCTCTATTGCCCCGAATTTCTTGTACCGAGTGGAGAGGTACACGGCAAGGTTGCCCAACGACCCCGACCGATTTGGGTGTCCCACTGGACGAAGTGCCAGTGCTTCTCGAACAAGAACAATGGCCTCGTTCAGATCCTCCATTGCCCCGAATTTCTTGTACCGAGTGGAGAGGTACACGGCAAGGTTGCTCAACGATGTCGACCGATCTGGGTGTCCCACTGGACAGAGTGCCAGTGCTTCTTGATCGAGGAAAATGGCCTCGTTCAGATCCTCCATTGCCCCGAACTTGTTGTATCGAGTAGAGAGGCGAAGAGCAAGGTTGGTCAACGACATCGACCGATCTGGGTGTCCCACTGGACGAAGTGCCAGTGCTTCTCGATCGAGGACAATGGCCTCGTTCACATCCTCCATTTCCCCAGCCCGCTTGTAACGTTGCCACAGATGACTTGAAAGCAACGACAGGGAGGCAGGTCGCATAGAGTGGCCGGCAGGGCAACATTTCAGTGCTTCCAGATCGATGGCAATTGCCTCGTCGATATAACTTCTCGCGCCCCCTTGTGTAAACTTGGTAGCAAGCGACATTGCCTGTGAATACAGCTCACGAGCTGAGAGGGTGATTCATTCCACTGCTGTCTGCGCGCAGAGAAAGAGACACGTACGTGTTGAGTTCATGATTCCAGCCTGGTATGACGATTTTTGAATGCACTGGAAACTCGAGCTGGTGGTGTCAAGGACTCGGAGGAAGGTAAGGCGAAAGAAGCGCCTGGATAGGTCCAGCAAGTCGATAGGCCTCACGTGCTGGGTGAGGAGGAGACGCCCTAGATCAGGTCGGTCAGCTTATAATTAGGGTATAGCACAGATATATGCAATGCCGCTGGTGTACGAGCGCGGTGGGTACGAGTCCGGTGGGCCATTCGTAGACCTGTGGCTACATGGACGTCGAGACGGCGTATGTTGTGGTCCGTGTGAGAAGCGAAGTGAGCTCATCGCTACATCCGCCCACTGTCTGCGCAACGAGTAGTTTCAGATAAGAGGTAGTAAATGAACAGTTGAGCAAGACATTCGCAACCACGAATGCGGCAAGTCTGGGGCTGAGGTTGCAAGCATAGTTCCTCCCTTTACTACGTATTATACTGCTTCCCTGCCTTCGCCTCCACAAGGATCAACTCGTTCGTCTCCGACTTCCACCACCCTGCCTTCTCACAAATGGTGTTTTGATCGACCAGAATGCGGTACGGACGCCGCTTTTGGTTCGCGTTCCTCGTCGCGGCCATAGTCGAGGATCGCGATGGAAAATTCAAAGTTAGACGAGCATAGTCCAGAGGAACGCTGGAGCCGTCCACATGGACTATGTGTATGAAGCAAACGTCGAGGGGCTCGAATATACCACTCGGGTCCTTGAGAGGAACACTGCCGTATCTGCTCTAATCATCCGCTGGCCCGAGGGTGTACATCACGTCGTTACAATATGCTGTTCAGTTGGCAAGTGAGTGAATGTTCCGTGGTGTATTATTCAACTCACTCTTTGTTCTGCTCTTCCGAGCTCATCTCTGTCTTTTCATCCGACAGTTCGCTAGCGGCTGGACTCCACCTTGCTGGTGGGAGGGAGTAGGTCCAGCACGCCGGTCCTACCATATGGACTCCTTCCCACACCACCAGCACTAGCAGTATTTCTAGTTGCAGTCCCTTGTGAGCATCATTGATGGACCGTCCAGACGAATATCTTCAATACCTCGATCTTTAGCCTGCTCCACATCACGATATCCTTCAATGGAACCTGGGAGAGCCAGACTATACCGCGAGGAAGGCCCAGTCCAACAGAATAAGTCGATCAATCCCGTAACAATACCTCCATCAACCTCCGAAACGCAAAATTGCGCTCCTCATATTGTACTGCGATATGGATGTCAAATATCCCCATGAGCGCATATGTCCTATCTTCGATGCGCGTCGTGCGTTGGCCAGCCATCCATGACAGGCGTTGCGCCATGGTAAAGGTCCCCGAGAGAAAGAAGCTGATTTCGCTTGAGGGGATGGATGTCACTTCCAACACCGTCCACCAGAGACGATTCATCTCATCCCCCGGCATCCTACCAGTTCGCCTATCTTTGTCATCCCGTGTCCTCATGAATGCTTTCCACTCTCGATTGTAGAATTTTATCTTCTCTGGCGCGAGCAACTCTTGGAGAGTCCAGCCCCGTGCAAAACCATTCGTCTGCAGAGATATCGTCCAGGATGAGGGACAATCGCTCCGAGAATTCCGGTGAGTACAACCTGAGGGGAAGGCCAAGTTGCAGAAGAGTGGGCTCAGTGAGCATGGTCATGCGACACCGGAGGACACGGGACATACCCCTGTGGAAACAGTAGGGGGGGAGCTGTATAGTACCTTGGTATAAGTCGCTACTCTACAGTAAAGTGGCCGATGTAACACTGATTACATAAGTAGTTGCCCGGTCGACATGGTGCGATGACGTCGTCACCCGACGGATCAATATTGTGAGAGGGGCAAGACTGAAAAGCCGATCGGTGAGTGTTCTCTGCTACCTGGGAGGCCGTTCACTGACAGGCGTCATAGATGAGGAGGATACGGGGCGGTCGTGTTGAATGTGCCCGAGCCGGATGTGTTTGGGCATTGTGAGCGTCGTCTGTCATGTTCGTTTATATCTTTCTATTGCGATTTTTTTTCCGGGTCATAAAGAGAACCAACTCATTCAGATATGAAACAGGACACGGTATCATATAAATTGCCCATCGCCCATGACAGAATAGTGTACAACGTGGTGAGGTAGGCACAAGGGTGCGCAAGAAACACCTGCCATCATCTTTGATGCGTGATCGTCTCTGTTTCTCTAACCGCTCCGTTCGGATGTCGCGTTTTCTGATGCACGTTGTCAGAGTTTCGTGGAATGGAATGATCCTGGTCAGGATCCTTGATGGTGATAGAATCGCGTCCATCCCGAGCGTATGCGATCAGATTTGTACCATCACGCCTGTCGCCACTCCTTTCTGCTAATCGATAGAGACCCACTGTCATCGTCCTTCAAGTGTGCTCACGAAACATTTCGCCATGTCTGAAGCGAGCCCCGAGTGTCCAGCCTTGACCTATCATGGACTGATATCGCCACTGAATGAGCCAGAGATGTGGCAGTTAGCAGACAATGAAGAACAGAGAATCGCTTATCTATTGTATTCCCGACTAACAGGACTGTCTGATCATAGTCCAGAATGGCATTTCCAGGGGTTGTACGTCCCAGAACTGGGTGTGGTGTTACTGTTACTGTTATGATGAGGGATAGTGGGGATGGATGAATTTGGATGTTCACGACAAGGTGGAACTTGAGCTTGTTTAATGCTGGACGTGCTTTTGTTCGTCGCGATGGTCTCATCTATGTGGTGGACATCTTTCATATACACTCTTGAAACAGTCCATTCCCAGCCATTCGATCCATTTTTTTGGCAGTCTTCGCTCGATAGATTGCCATGGAACATGGGTACATGATCGTAAAATTAGGTCGAAGATGTTTCTAGTCATTGTTCTTTTCGAGAAAACAAAGTAAACGGACAAAAAGCACCTCACATATAGCGGCACAGAGACAGGTACATGAGCACCAAATGAAGAGAACGACCTCGACCGCGGACGAGCAGCACCAACCTGGGGTACGAAGCCCCCTCTCGGGACCGGTGAAGATGGGGACGACGAACCTGCACTGATCTCTTTTGACGCCGACGCTGTCAAGCGCAGCACGGAAGTTGGAATGTCCGACTTGCAACATTTCTGACTGTCCACCCTTGTCATTTACATAAGCATTTCTGCTCTCCCCGGGCCGCTCTCCCGATTCCGGCACGAGAAGATGGAAAGGCCAGGATGGTGCTCGACCTTCAGGAAATCCTGGGATGGGCAGAAACATACCAACATGAATGGTCAGGGGGCATTGGATGTGATGTAGTCAAACCGATGCGGGCTGGAGCTGAGATCCACAACTATGCACCGAGATGTATGTACAACACACGTTGATCGAATGGTATCTTCACCTTCTTCATCGTCTCGTTCAACGCAAATGCGGCTCGGGTATAGTCCAGCTGACCAGACTCGTCCTTCATGTTGTCGTAAAACATCGACGTGATCTCGTTCGTATAACCATTGTCCACTGCCCACATCGTCCCAATCACTGAACGGAATCCGACAAACTGCATCGCTGAGGCGAGATGTATCACCTCATCTGGACTCTCCTTGTCCCCGACAGTGGTATGGCAGGCCGAGAGGTAAGCAAACTCGGGATTCCCCAGGTCGCACTGGATGATTTTCTGGATCGTGAAGCGCCCATCGCGAAGAGCAAACGCAGACTCGAACGGTTGTTCACGGTTAGAAATACCATGGCATGCAAAGTGCACCCACTCGGTTTTGCGGAGTTCATCAGTCACTCGGGCAATGGTCGATTCTGCACCTTCGATAGGGGTGAACGCGGTAAGACCTTGGAGGTGTTGACCAACGATGGCTAGTTCAGTGCCGACGGAGACGAGTTTGCTCTCGCCAACGGCTTCTCCTTGACCTATAGCAACGCAGGATTTCCTTCCCGTTACGGTATGTGGGAGGCTTTGTCTTCTAGCACGAATGAGGGCCGTGAGGGTAGGGGTGTACGACGAAATGTAGAGGTCAGCGAGATTTTTCTGGCCTTTCCTGAATGGACCGGTAGCATGGAGCGGAAGAGAAGTAAATTCGGCAGTGGGACACCACCAAATACGAGAGCGATGTGGACACATCGCCTGGAGGCGATCCACAATGGGGGACACAACAGTGTCCCACAGCGTCCGGAGGATCAGGTAGAACTCTCTTCCCACGCCCTTGTACTCTGCGCGTTGGATCACTGTACTGAGGTTTGATGACAGTCTTCGAATATCTTCCTGCGTGACGGACAATGGGATGTGAACAGGATGGCAGTCGACTAGGACTATGAGAGCATCGCAGCCATGCTTGCTCGCATTGACAACAATGACGGGACCCTTGCATCCCGCCTGCTGGAGATCAGAAAAGAGTAAGGGTAGGAGGAAACGCGAGTGTCCAGGTAACATGCGAATACGGCTGATGACTGATTGCAATTCAAAGTTGAGGCTATACACCCGATCGTGCTGATCTGTGCTGGGTGAACGGAGGGCATCGCGAACGAGCAAAGCGAGCCGTGTGAAATCATCTGTCAATATACTTCCTTCTGGACCAGATGCAGTGACATCGTCGAGTGGGGAACGGAGACGGGTGAGTTGGTTCCAAAACACACCCCGGCCTTGTTCAAGAAGCTCGACGGCACTAGTGGGAGAATGGTTGCGAAGACATGCTGAGAATGCTTCCACTGCGAGAGATGATGCAACACTTTTGAAGATGGTAAGGTGCTGAGGCAAGGATGGTAGGGCCGCGAGATGAAGAACGAGCAATCGAAGAGAGGTTTGGTATGCCAGGAGTGTGGTGGGATGGTGGAATTCCTCGGCCATGCGGACCCATGATCTGGCAGCAGATAGATCGGTAGATGATGCGGTGTGTGAGACATTTGCAAGGGTGGCAAGAAGACTGAAGATCTCGGCCTTGTCGTCTAACTGGCCCGATTGTCTGAACCGAGTATGGAAGTGATGCACCAGATTTTGCAGGGACCCTGACCGACCTGGGTGTCCCACTGGACAAAGTGCCAGTGCTTCTCGAGTGAGGACGATGGCCTCATTCAGATCCTCCATTGCCCCGAGCTTCTTGTATCGAGTGGAGAGGCCAATGGCAAGGTTGTTCAATGATATCAACCGACCTGGGTGTCCCACTGGACGAAGTGCCAGTGCTTCTCGACTGAGGACAATGGCCTCGTTCACATCTTCCATTACCCCGAACTTGTCGTATTGAGTGGAGAGGCGATTGGCAAGGTTGTTCAATGGTATCGACCGATCTGGGTGTCCCACTGGACAAAGTGCTAGTGCTTCTCGATTGAGGACAATGGCCTCGTTCAGATCCTCCATTGCCCCAAACTTGTTGTATCGAGTGGAGAGGCAAATAGCGAGATTGTTCAATGGCATCGGCCGATCTGGGTGTCCCACTGGATGAAGTGTCAGTGCTTCTCGAGTGAGGACAATGGCCTCGTTCAGATCCTCCATTGCCCCAAACTTGTCGTATCGAGTGGAGAGGTGAATGGCAAGGTTGTTCAATGGTATCGACCGATCTGGGTGTCCCACTGGACGAAGTGCTACTGCTTCTCGACTGAGGACAATGGCCTCGTTCAGATCCTCCATTGCCCCGAACGTGTCGTATCGAGCGGAGAGGCAATTACCAAGGTTGATCAATGGCATCGGCTGATCTGGGTGTCCCACTGGACGAAGTGCCAGTGCTTCTCGATCAAGAACAATGGCCTCGTTCAGATCCTCCATTGCCCCAAACTTGTTGTATTGAGTGGAGAGGCAACTAGCGAGGTTGTTCAGCGACAGCGACTGATCTGGGTGTCCCACTGGACGAAGTACCAGTGCTTCTCGAGTGAGGACAATGGCCTCATTCAGATCCTCCATTGCCCCGAACTTGTTGTATCGAGTGGAGAGGCGAATGGTAAGGTTGATCAACGACGTTGACCGATCTGGGTGTCCCACTGGACAAAGTGCCAGTGCTTCTCGATTGAGGACAATGGCCTCGTTCACATCCTCCATTTCCCCAGCCCGCTTGTAACGTTCCCGCAGATGACTTGAGAGCAACAATAGGGAGGCAGGTCGCATAGAGTGGCCAGGAGGGCAACCTTTCAGTGCTTCCCGATCGATGGCAATTGCCTCGTCGATACAGCTTCTCGCGCCCCCTTGTATAAACTTGGTAGCAAGAGACATTGCCTGCGAATGCAGCTCACGAGCTGAGAGGGTGGTTCATTCCACTGCTGTCTGCGCGCAGAGAAAGAGACACGTACGTGTTGAGTTCATGATCCCAGCCTGGTATGATGATTTTGGAACGCACTCGAATTTCGAGCTGGTGGTGTCAAGGAGGAGAGAGGTGAGGTGAAGGAAGCGCCTGGATGGGTCCAGCAAGTCGATAGGCCTCGTGTGCTGGGTGAGGCGGAGACATCATACCCTAGCCCTAGGTTAGGTCGGTCATCTCGGGTATGTGCAATGCCGCTGGTGTACGAGCGTGGCGGGTACGAGTCCGGTGGGCCATTCGTAGACCCGTGTCTACAGGGAAGTCGAGACGGCGTATGTTTTGGTCTGTGTGAGAAGCGAAGTGAGCTCATCCCCACTGCCTTCGCAAGGAGTAGTCTCAGACAAGAGGTAGTAAATGAACACGAACGAACAGTGACATTCGCACCCACGAATGCGGCAAGTCTGGGGCTGAGCGCTGAGGTTGCAAGTATGGTTCCCCCCTTTACGTATTATACTGCCTCCCTGCCTTCGCCTCCACAAAGACCAACTCGTTAGTCTCCAACTTCCGCCACCCTGCCTTCTCACAAACGCAAGGTGTTTTGATCGACCAGAACGCGGTACGGACGCCGCTTTCGGTTCGCGTTCCTCGTCACGGCCATAGTCGAGGATCGCAATGGAAAATTCAAAGTTAGACGAGCATGAATCCAGAGGAACACGGGAGCCATCCACATGGACCATGTACATGAAGCAAACGTCGAGGGGCTCGAATATACCACTCGGGTCCTTGAGATTGAGAGGAACACTGCCGTGTCTGCTCCAATCATCGGCCTGACGGTGGGCATCACGTCGTTACAATATACTGTCCAGTCAAGTGAGTGTATGTTCCATGGTACATTTTTAAACTCACTCTTTGCTCTGCTCTTCCGAGCTCGTCTCTGTCTCTTCATCCGACGATTCGCTAGCAGCTGGACTCCACCTTGCCGGTGGAAGGGAGTAGGTCCAGCACCCCGGTGACTCCTTCCCACACCATCAGCACTAGTACTACTTCTAGTTGCAGTCCCTCGTGAGCATCATTGATGGACCGTCCACACGAATATCTTCAATGTCCCGATCTTCAGCCCGCTCCACATCGCGATATCCCTCAATGGAACCTGAGAGAGCCAGAGTATACCGCGAGGAAGGCCCAGTCCAACAAAATATGTCAATCCCACGAGCACACAGTAACGACGCCTCCATCGACCTCTGAAACGAACGATTGCGCTCCCCGTATTATCCTGCGATATCCCCATGAGCGCATATACCCTGTCTTCGATGCCCGTCGTGCGTCAGCCAGTCATCCACGACAGGCATTGCGCCATGTTAAAGGTGCCCGGGCGAAAGAAGCTGATTTCCCTCGAGGGGATGGATGGCGCTTCCAACACCGCCCGCCGGAGACGATCCATCTCATCCCCCGGCATCCCACCAGCTCGTCTATCTTTGTCATTCCACGCCTTCGTGAATGCTTTCCACTCTCGATTGTAGAATTTTATCTTCTCTCCCGCGCGCAACTCTTGGAGAGTCCAGCCTCGTGTAAACCATTCGTCTGCAGAGATATCGTCCAAGATGAGGGACCCGGGGACATTGGCTTCGAGAATTCCGATGAGTACAACCTGAGGGGAAGGCCACATAATGACAAGGTTGCTGAAGAGCGGGCTCAGTGAGCATGGTCATGCGACACCGGAGGACACGGGACATACCCCGCCATCTTGGATTGATCCCCTGGCGAGCTTGCTAACCAGGTCCATATCGTAGAACGTAGGCTCACCCTCTGGAAGCCATCAATGCAAAAATATAGCGTATTTGACGATCGTCATGAGGATGCACCGTACCCTGCGCCGTGAGGAACAGTACTGTATTCCTTGATTCTTTGCAACGTAGGGAGCAAGTATGGGACGACAGTACTGGGCGACGTCAGGCCTGGATCATCAGGCCGCATCCTCGAGGCATCCCGATGTGCGGTGCATAGCCATCGTTGTGTCGCGCACCAAGTCATTGCCCAGAGACTCGCCAGAGAGCCGGCCGTATCTACAAATCCTGGTTCCACAGCTTCGTTACTGCGGGAGGATGGGTACCATGTCAGTGGGTCACACAGGGCTCAAGCAATGACACAGCGCAGCTGCTTACCGAGTTGCCGAGAACGACTGTTCTTCCCCCTTCTACCCTGGATGTACTAGCCACAAAACCACCCCCTTCCTCCTCACACCAACTTCCCAGGGATTGACAGTGCCCTTGTGCTCGAGAAGGAGATCTTTGCCTTTCAAGTGACGATCAGAGCTGGTCACCAGTCGCCAGTCAAGGGGTTGTCGAAGCTACGAAAGAGCCTACCTGTCACTCTGAAGGACCTTCCCTGGAGAGTAATGTTCATCGGTCCAGAATCAGATCGAATGGAGCACGTCGCGCAATATTGGGCTGGTAAGCTACACTTCACCAAAGGGAAGGATGTCGCTGTTGGGTGGTCGGCGGTAGACCCCATACGGAAAGAGGTCCCTTTCGAGGTATGTCATGTTGCCAATTTTACCAAGGCTGTTCTGACTTGCCTGTTAGGCATATTACACGGGCGAGACCGAGCCAGTACCGGAGGAATCGGATGACTCAGATGAGGAGATGAGGGATAGTGGGAACGGATGAACTTGGATGTTCACGACGACAAGGTGGAACTTGAGCTTGTTTAATGTTGGACGCGCTTTCGTCCACCGCGTAAATGAGACCATCGCGACGAACATCTTTCATATTCATTCCTAGAACAGTCCATTCGATATATTTTTCAGTCTTCACTCGACAGATTGCCATGGTACATGGGCATTTGATCGTAAATTTAGGTCAAAGATGTTTCTAGTTATTGTTCTTCTCGAGAAAACAAAGCAAACGAACAAAAAGCATCTCACATCTTTGGGAGTGATATCGTGCTACATTGCACGATCAGCACGTCGTTTGGAGGTCGTGCCTGTGTTGTCCTTTTCAATCTTCACCCGCTGTTTCCAAACGTCGTCCCTGAGCTTCATATTTGTGGCCAGCACGAGCAGCTCTGTCACTGAAGGTGGGCATGCAGAAGGCGGGCGTATCAGGCGGGCCAAAGCAGCTCCTTCTGTATCCGCCTGCAGTGAAAGGTGGCGCACGCAGTTGGCCACGGCCTAACCGATACAGAATAAGTACACTATACCTACAAGGGCCCGATCGTCAGTCCGGAACAACATGTCGAACAGGACAACTCACCATAAAGAAATATGTCCCACACGCGATGAAGATGATCCACTGAAAGAGTGCCAGCAACAACGTAGGAGCCTACATCAACACTCAGAGACGGCATCTCGACACCGCTTGAATGGAAAGTGTACTGACCACGGCCGAGTGATGCTCGCAGGTGTCATCTGTGGCCGCACGTACAGTATCTTCGCGAGCGCCGCATCAATAGCTTCAAGCGCTTTGCTAAACAGAGACACGTCGATCTCGAGCTGAACAGCATTTATCGAAAAGTAGGCACGCAAGTGCGCATCCATCATCGATGCAAATATCCAAAACGCGTCTTCAGGCGCAAGCAGTAGCAAGTGGCCAGCAATAAACGTCAGACCTAAGAGTTCAAGCAACATGAGCCTGTGCCGTATGGCATGAATTTAAAAAAAAAACATTACCCTGGCTGTATTGGATATCGGGCACCATGCTCAGATACGCTTGGAGAAGCGAGACGGTTGGTCCTTGCGCCGTATGAAGCTGAGATTGGTCAGGGAAACCCTCCATCGCGTCCTTCTCAATCTTTGCAACACCGCAACGCGCGGTCTCATTCCCCAACTTGGCATAGACCCCAGACAACGCTCGCGCTTTGCCATCCGTGAGATGACACCAAACGAGGTAACGAACCAAGGAAGGCACCCCTTCTTGCAGCAGCCTTCTAATCTTCTTGTTCTTCCGCGCTTGCGACGGGGGAACAGCAGGAGCGACATCCATTTCAGCTCGCGTTGTCGATGTGCATCGATCGAATCAGGCTCCGTAAACGTAGCGATCATCAGCGATCTTGGTGCACCGGAGTGCATTGATACCGTATCGGCCACGGTAGGAGACACCTCGGGCTTCCCCGTGTCAACATCACGACTCGTCAACGCCGATTCCTAACTCGCCCAACCCGTCACCAGAGGCAAAGCAGACTTGACGAGCTCAAAGTCCATATCTTGCACCTGAACCGTCTCATTTTCCGCACTTCCCGCAAATGATGCTATACTGACACGAAGGGCTGGGAGACTGAGTTTGGTCTTCAGGGCGGGCTCCTGTGCGAGGGGGGATCCATGTGTGCTCTGCAAGGCCGCCTCGAGAATCGGAGGAGGCGAGCACAACGAACGCGACTCGTTCGAATCAGAGCTTCGTCGTGGCGGTCCCTCGGCCGAACTGTCTCAGAGAGGTACATCCAACGATCCCTGCCACACTGGTGCGAACGAGTATGTTGACGTCGCGCTACGAGGGCCCGGTGAGTGTACCGATATTGTGCTCGGTGCCGATACTGGTGACAGGTTCCTTTCCCGTCTGAGCTGCTCGCTAATGGTGAGCTCACAGCCAGACTGGCCAGTGATCCACTCGCCTGCGTCGCATCGAAATACTGCGAAGAGTGCGCAGGAAGAGTCTCTTGCGTGGGCAAGCCCGGCGATGCGTATTCAGGCTGGGCAATCGCATAATCGGAGAGGTGAGATGACCGCCTGACTTGCGGTCCTTGTTACTACTGTTATATAGAACGAGCGAAGACAGCGCATTTTGAGACCTGAGCACAGTTGGAACAGACGCCTTGCCAGAAGGGTGACTGGTGCCTTGGATTTTCATCACTGGCTCTTCCTGGCTGAATGAACCAGTTTGTAATGAGCATTTAAAAAACCAAGAGTACACTCTGCGACGGACTTGGACTCGCCTTCTCTCTAGCGGCACGGAAACAGGTACATGGGCACCAAAGGAAGAGAACGACCTCGACCACGGACGAGCGGCACCTTGAACCTGGGATACGAAGCCCCCTCTCAGGATCGGCGAAGACGGGGATGACGGACCTGCACTAATCTCTTTTGACACGCTATCCGTTTCGGTATGTGCAACATGGAAGTCGGAATGTCCGACTTGCAACATTCTCGACTGACTACACGTCTGGTTGCCGAGAGTATAGAACCGTTGTTGTTTCTTTAATTATGTTGTCTGTACGCAACCGATGACTAACGTGTGCTTTCCGTCAGAGACACGGAAAATAATTTTTGAGTCTGTTAAATG
>JBBPTJ010000446.1:0-13808 GCA_038094035.1 Pulveroboletus aff. ridleyi
ATTCGACGTGCATTCTCCTGGCCGGGAATGCACAAAGACATCACAAATTATGTTAACCACTGCTATACGTGCACCCTCACAAAGGATCGCAAACAGCACCAAAGCAGTCTATTCAACCCCTTCCAGTGTCCAAGCGACCCTGGGAAGATTTATCTGTAGATTTCGTTACTGGACTTCCAGAAAGCCGTGGCTTTGATGCCATTTGCGTTATCATAGATTGATTTAGTAAAGAAGTTATTTATGAACCATGCAAAAAGGCAACATCCTCGATGGATCTCACTAAAATATTCAGGGACGCTGTATGGTATATCCACGGCCTCCCCTCCACCATCATATCGGACCGGGGTCCGCAATTCGTCTCGGAGTTCACAACCGAGTTGTGCAATCTCCTCGGGATCTCACAGAAGATCTCCATAGCATATCATCCCCAGATGGATGGACAAACGGAACGTATCAATTGGGAAATGATACAGTACCTCCATACTTACGTTGCAAAGAAACTGTTAGAATACACAAGCATGTGCACAGCTGCTCGACCGTATATACCTTTTTCAGGAACCCTTTCTGACCCGATCAAAGCCATCCTTTGATACCTTTGTATAACATATTTTCCCCTTATGTACCTTTCCCTTTATTCCTTTCATCCCTTTGACCCCCTTTATGTATTGCCCAGTGGCATGATTGGTATATTTAGCCCGTTCAAAGGTCTGCCACCTCAGTCTGTTTGTCACGCGCAATGACTGAGGTGAGTATCGTATACTATACCATCATGCCCTGTATGCTCATCACCTATGCAGTGTATCGCGCTCGTAGGTAATGCAATCTAGTCTGTTTGTCATGTGCAATGACTGAGTGTATCGCGCTTGTAGCCATCTTTTAGAAACAGGAGGATTGGGCCGACTGGATCAAAATTGCCCAATTCCATCATAACTCCTCCTTATCTTCCTCTCATGGATCAATTCCATTCGAGATCATGCGAAATTATTTCCCTCACCTCGGATTTGAAGGGTCATCCTCGTTCTTGGCTGGTACATTTGCACACACTGCTGGCAAGTCCCACGCAGAAGTCCAGGAAGCTCTGGAAGCCTCCCATCAAAAGATAATTGAATGCATGGACGAAGAAGACCCCACTCCGTACCGGATCGGAGATAAAGTTTGGCTTAGTACGGAAAACTTGAAGTTGCTGTATGTCGCCAAGAAGCTCACCCAACGCTGGATCGGACCTTACAACGTTATTCAGTCAATGCCTAATGCAGTAGAACTATGTTTCCCAAAAAACACGCACTTCCACCTGGTTGTCAACACCTCCCAGGTTAAGCCATATCATGCTCCCCTTGATGGGCAGCCAATCTCCCGCCCTGATGCAGTCGAGGTTAATGAAGATGGCCACGAGGAATACGAGATCGATCTTATTGTGGGTTCGCGTCTCTGCCATGGGAAATTGGAGTATCGCATCTGCTGGAAGGGCTATCAGGACACAGACGATACATGGGAACCTGCTGCCAATCTGCAGAATGCTCCCAACGCTGTGGACTCGTTCCACCACTCCAACCCCTCGGCTCCACGTCTGCTTCACAGCTTGTCCCTTGCTGCCTTTGCCTCTCTATTCTCCGACTATGGACCTCCTGGTGGGGCTCCCATTCAACCAACTCGTCTGGAATATGAGTCCTAGGAGGGGGGTAGTGTTATATCATACACGCTGACCTAATTATTTTTCATTTTCTCTTCACTCGATTCACCAGTCATGTGACCAGATCACATGACACGGCCTAGACCATGACATCATAACACGTGGTCATCTCATTCTTTTAATTACCATCACTATGCTTCTCTATCACAGAACTTTCCCACACCCGTGGAATATCACTTACCATAGATAGCATATATTCACACCTTATCTGTAGCACAGCTTGGTCTGTGCACACTCCTCTGCAATATATAAAGGGTGCATCCTCAGCTGGCATCCCCAGCTTTGGCCACTTGTTCCTTGGGTTAAAACCTTGGACGATAAGTGCTCTCCTCAGCTCTCACTTCTCTTTGTGAGGTCTTACGGCAGACCTTTAGTTGCTCGGCTTTGGTGTTCCTGTGTCCGCATAACACAGAGAACCTTGGAAACCCTGGAAACAAGTCACAGGAACAGGGGCAGCAGCACAAGTATTAATGACAGGAGAGATAAAAACATGGGTGGGGGTGACAGCAACGGATGTAAATTGCATCTAATTCTCAACAAAGTTGAGGTGATTGTGATTGGCCTTGCCACCATGCTTGCTATGAGAATGCTTCTTCTCCTTCTTGTCCATGCTGTCACCACCCTGCTGCCCAGAAGGCACTGGTTAGAACTGCTGCTGAAACTTGAAGGAGGAGTTACCCTCTGACTTCCTCTTAACGGTGCTGATTTTTTGGGCCTGTTGGGACCCAGAACCACGGCCTTTGCCACCCATATTGGAGTGTTGCTCCCAAGATAATGTGGCGGCTGCCACAATCTCATCAACCATAGGGTTAACCTGTTTCCCAGTGGCATCTTTCTTCTGCACAAGCATCTGTGTGACCACATCCATCGTCAGGGGCAGCTTCAACAAAACTATCATCGCCTGGATTTTGTCAGGGATCTCATACTTTGCAGTCCTTAACTTCACAAACTGATTTTGAAGGTATTGGAACACCTGCAAAGGATAACTGTTGGGAGGGACCTGAACATCCATCATGGCCTTAAATTCTGTATAGACTTGTGGGAGGCCAGACATAGAGTAGTTGCTCTTGAGAGTGGTAAGGAGATTGAAGGCCATGCCATAATGAGAGTATTTGATCTGAAGGACATTGGTCATGTTGAAGGTAAGAGTGCCAAGAATGCAAGTGTTCACCTCACTCCAACAGATATAAAAGTTTTGGGCTTCCACATTGTCAAAGCCATCAGAGCCAGGAGAAGAAGGTCCGGGCAAGGTCGTGCACCACATGCTACCAGTCAAGTTCAGATAGGCAAGCATGGCTGGCTACCAGGTGGTGTAGTTCTGCCCATTGAAGATAGGGAGACAGAAGGAGCTCGAATTGTTGTTGAAAGTAGACATAGTTCTGTGTGAGATGACCTCCCTTTCTGCATCTGTTAGTCAGTCCCACCCAGCCAAATCAGACAGAAGTGGTACCTTCTCTGTCAATGATGCACCTCCATTGTCATTACATCACTCTCATGAAGAGGATGGGTTGAGTTGGTAATGTTCTATTCTTTGATAGGCAGAGTAGTCTAACCCTTAGATAGGTTATGGCAGATGAATAGGACAAAGCAGTATCCTAAGAACTGCTCCTCTAGGCACCCCAAACCCTGGACCTTGTGTGTTCAAGCATTCACTGCTCCCCCCCACACATATATGCATCAAGCTATCATGCAACATGTGGTATATATCATTTTATCTTTACTAGCAGATTTATGTTGAGTGGGCAGCAGGCATACAAGAAGAGGCAAAGGGATCAGTAAGCACATCAATACCATGCTGAATTCTCTGCTGAAGTGAAGACAGATGGACAAGAAGGCTTGGGACAATGTGCATGATTGGTGACTAGCGTGCAGACGGCCACCTTGGACACTTCACATATATTTCGATTGGTCCCTAGATAGTACAGTGTAATGTGGTACAGTAGCAATGTCATTTCAGCACATATGTGCACATATCAGAACAGAATAAAATGATCATATATAATCATTTGAGCACAGAGAAGAGCATATTGGCTGGGCATATATGTATGTACAACCAACTTGGCATATGTTGGATTGTGCTCTCCTATGTTATACTTAGAAAAATCTGTTGAACAAGTGTGACTCATCTCTAATGAGTGTGACTCACTCACTACCCTTTTACTGTAGTATGCACTTAGTTACCTTTTATGGTAGTCTTAGATAATCGTGTACCTACAGTTCACACTCAGACTACTGAGTTTGAATAAGTCTTTTGACATGTAACCACCAGGTTAGACTATCCCAACATCCTCAAACCTCCCTATGTAAGTCCTATTAGCCATTCTCTGCAGCTACTAGGGTCCTGTTCAACAGGTTATGAGCCCCAGCTCAGCAGCTGATCCTCATACAGCACCTTTATGGCTCCATTTGAGTTGATCTGGCTAAACCTGAACTCCATAGAGCTTTTTCTTGATTTGCAAACGAGTGATGGATTGTGCCATTTACCTGAGGGGCCAGACCCTTTGACAGAACTTTCGTTTCTATTTCCCCTATTTCCTCTTATCTTATCTTATCACGATTCATCATGAACATTCAAGAACATTCTATGATGTCATAGGCCCAGGCCCTACATCATTGCTTAGTGAGCATCAGTCAGCGTATTACTCATCCTTCTCACACCTGCCCTAAACTCTTACAATATGTATATAAACCCGTCGATATGCTGTACTTATTCCTCATGCTTGGTATTCATTGTTTCTTCTGATCTCTACATCGGCTCGAGCTCGACACTTAGCTTGTGTCTTTTCAGTTCCTGATATAATACCAAGTGTACTCTAGGCGCCGTCACACTTTGCGATCCCACCTTCCCGCCTACTGTCTAGCCTGCCTAGGTCACTGAGCCTTTCGCTCGCCCTAGTCCTCACCACATTCCCGCCTTCTGCTGAGTCGTTGGAAACCTGTACAGGGGACCTTCAATAGACGCATTGCACCCATCATTCCTGTTGCTTGCTCATCTATTGGCATTACTTGCTTGGGTCGCTGCTACCAACCAATACCTACTCCATCAACTGCCAGTCGCTGCTCCCTTCGAGCACGCCATTCTCCCATCCCGGTCCCTCCTAGACCCTGAACTCTTTCACCAGGGTTAAGGGTTTTGATCGACCCCAACGACATCCCCTTACCAGCCTTCCTACCCAAGGCCGGTCCCCTTCATATCAATCCGCTCCTGCTCAAGGTCTATGAGGCGCTCCAATCCCTTACAGAGATAGCCCAGAATGCTCTTTGGAGATCTGAGGAAACCCATATCGTCAACTACAGCTTCCTTGACGACGACATTTTCTTCCTAGACTACCTTGACAGTTTGTAGCCGTGTCTTCCCCACAGTCGTCCAACTCCTTCCCCCATATATCGCTCAGGATGTCTGGAGCTTCCTGAAGAGACGAGAAGAAGCCCAAGGCCAAGACCCCCCCGGCCTCGATTATTTATGGCCAGGAAGACTTTACATTCGATGAACGGTACACCAATTGGCTGGAATGGTACTGTTACGACCATGAAGCCCATCAATACCCCCCCATACCTGACATGGCTATGTTCATTAACAAGGCATGAGAGCAAGCCAAAAAGATCGTGGCCATGGAAGAGCCAACCTGACCCAAGAAGGTCAAGAAGGTCAAAAAATCTGCTGCGCCACAGGCTGCACTGATCCCATTGGATGGTGATGGCTTGTCAGACTTGCCTGACACTCCCCACCCATGTGGTCGTTGAATGCTCCCCCAAAGAGCCAAAGTATCTCGTCCCCCCAGCCCGAAACTCGGCAAATCCTGGGCTGAAAAGCTGCAGGTTTTCAAAGGAGATAAGAAAAAATACCCCTCGTGGAAAAACTCACTGCATACTTACCTTCTCGGGTTTGATGAATCACCTAATGATAAACAAAGGATCATCATCACCCTCGGTTTCCTTGGCAGCAACAAGACCAATGCCGTTCAGAGGTTCGCAGATGCCTACCATGATGAGAGGTTACCCTATTACCCAGATACTTTCGCTGACTTCCTCGGCCAACTGGACGCCAGCTTCTTATCTATCACGCATGCACAAGAGGCATACGACAAATTACAAGAACTTAAGCAAGGGAGGAATGAATCCATTGAGGACTTCTTCGTCCAATTCTTCCAATTGGTTCGCGAATCCGACCTTGTCATCAATGAGGAGACCGAGAAGTTGCTCTTGCGCATTGTGCAAAAGGGCGTACATAAAGAGATCGTCACCCTTGCCGAAACCTCCAACACCACACTCGCCTTCTCCCACTCCCTCCATACCTGGGAGAAATATCTTATTCGTGCCGAGGCTATGCTCCAGCAGAGGAAGGCCTGCGAATTGGGAGTTAAACCCCAGACATGGTTCCGACCGGGACAAGCTGCTTCCTCCTCCTGCCCCGCCAATCCCGCTTCTTCACCATCACAACAGCTGGCTAAGATTGATCCCAATCAACCGGGGACCTTTGGCAGCCAAGGAGTCCCAATGGATATCAGCAAAGCCAGAGCCAAAGGACTCTGCTTCAAATGCGGAAAGCCCTGGCCTTGTGCCAACCACCCTCCTCGCCCGTGTCATGCGATTCGTCACCTCAAGTATAAGGGGTGTAAGATCTTCTATGAGAACATGGGGGAGTTAGCGGAAATGATAAAGACCATCGATAAGAATGAGTCGGGTTTTGGAAGAGAGGAGTAGGTACGGGTAAACCCCCTCCTCATGTAAAAGATACGTTGTCTTCTTGTTCGGACAATAAATTTGCCATTTTGTCTGTTTCAGAACTTGACGAGACCCAGAAGAAGCCTTCCGTGAGTGAGTCATCGCTGGAAGTGTGGATCCCTCAAAGGGGTACCCCGTCCCTTAAAGTCAAACAGGAAAACAAGTCTATTCCTCTCCCCACGTGGGGTAGCCACGGTGCCACTGGCTACGACCTTTGTGCTTCCTCCGATGCCACCATCCCGGCCTGCGGACAAAACCTTGTTCCTATGGCCCTCTCCATGGAAATCCCGACCGGTCACTATGGACACATCGTGCCATGCTCTGGTCTCACCATAAAATCCTTGATAACCACCGGAGTTGGTGTTGTCGACTGCAACTATAGAGGGGAGGTGAAAGTGCTCCTCGTCAATAACTCCAATAAAATATTTGAGGTCAAGAAAGGCGATCACATAGCCCAATTGATCTTGGAAAAAATTTCGACCCCCCCTGTCAAGGAAGTCACCAACCTCTCCGAAACCAAGAGAAACCAAAAAGGCTTCGGGTCGACCGGAGTCAGATGTCTATGACACAAAATCAATACGGTGGATCCCTGGTCCATAGCGTGGATTCAAAGACAAGTCCACAGAGACCGATATCGAGCCCTTGAGCATCTCAAGTCCTTCATCCATGATTCCCAAAGGAAAGAAGTTACTTGGGACCTGGTACAACAACTAGCTCAACTACCACCCGACCAAGTGGAGATGGTCATCAGGGACCTCCAAAACAAGCCGCGATATGTTTGAGCCTCAGTTAGATGACTCATCAAAAACTCACTCGAATTATCTACCCTTATCACCACGGACAACAGAAACACATTCACCACCACATGCCTTGTAGATTCCGGCTGCACGGGCTCATCCATAGATCAAAAATTTGTCGAAGAAAACAATATTCCCACCCACCGCCTCCCGATAGTGATGCCCGTCTACAACACAGACAGATCCCTTAACACGAAGGGAAAGATCGACAGATTTGTAGTGGTCGACATGAAGATACAAGACCACGAAGAGAAGATCTGCCTAGCAGTCACCGGTTTAAAGTCCATGCTGATCTTCTTGGGTCATGATTGGCTAAAAATCCATAATCCTGCCATTAATTGGGCAAAAGGGGAAGTGAAGTTTATGTGTCACCACGACCACCTCCCTCCCCTCCACCCAAATGATGATAACGAAGAAGGAGAAGAGTTCTTCACATGTTCCGAGGGAGACCGTCTCTTCCAAATTGACATAGAATCCTACTATCGTAACGTCTCCACTGAGATTGCCATCAAGGACTTCCAACAGAAGGAGAAGAAGACTCTCGAAGAGGTGTCCCCACCGTACGTTCATCAGTACGCCGATGTCTTCACCAAGGAAAGCTTCGACCAACTTCCACCACAAAGACCATGGGACCATGCCATTGAACTCCTTCCTGAGACCACAGAATCGACTGCAAAGTCTACCCACTTGGCCCCAGTGAACAAAAAGAACTCGACACCTTCTTAGAAGAGAACCTCAATTCAGGGCGTATTTGTCCTTCCAAATTGCCATTCGCCTCCACCTTTTTCTTCATTAAAAAGAAGGAAGGTCGTCTCCGACCCGTACAGGATTACCGGAAGCTTAACAATATCACTATCCGGAATCGCTACCCACTACCTCTTATCAACGAACTGGTTGACAAATTGAAGAAGGCCAAGTACTACACCAAGTTTGATGTAAGGTGGGGATACAACAACATGCGGATGAAAGAAGGAGATGAATGGAAAGCTGCCTTCCACACTAATCGAGGGTTATTCGAACCCCTTGTCATGTTCTTCGGGCTAACCAATTCACCTGCTACATTCCAAACCATAATGAACGCCCTCTTTCGAGATCTCATCAACAGAGGAGTAGTAGTCATGTACATCGACAACATCATGATCTTCACAGAGACGCTAGAAGAACATCAAAAGGTCGTTGAAGAGGTGCTCTCCATACTCCGCAAGGAGCACCTATACCTCCGTCATGACAAGTGCGAGTTCGAAGTACAGGAAACCAAGTTCCTCGGAATCATCGTATCTTGCAACCAAGTAAAGATGGAACCCAAGAAAGTCGAAGCCATCAAAGACTGGCCCGTGCCCACCACCCGGAAGGCACTACAAGGCTTCCTTGGATTCCTCAATTTCTACCAATGTTTCATCAAAGATTTCGCACGTATCGCGCAACCCCTCAATACGCTCATGTCAGAAAAGAAGGACTTCGTTTGGGATGACGCCTGCCAACAAGCATTTACCACCCTCAAGGATACCATCTCTTCGGCACCAGCCCTTGCGATGCCCACAGATGACGACCCATTCCGCATCGAAACAGACGGGTCAGGAGTAGGCCTCGGAGCAGTGCTATCCCAACGACAACAGGACGTTTGGCATCCCGTCGCTTTCATCTCATGATTGCTAAACAATGCCAAGTGAAATTATCATGCCGCTGACCTTGAAATGTTAGCAGTGATGTTCACTCTCAAAGAATGGCATCACTACCTCCTCAGTGGCGCCCACCCTTTTGAGATCTTGATGGATCACAACAACCTAACCTTTTTCCATCAACCTCAAGATCTCTCCCACCGCCAAGCTCGGTGGCAACTCACCCTCCAAGAATACGACTACCATTTCTCCCATTGCCCGGGAAGAACCAACCCGGCAGATCCACTGTCTCAGAGGCCAGATTTTGAAAAGAGGGTAAAGAGTGACAATAAGCAGCAGATATTACTTCCCCAACATCTTTTCTCTCCCCCCACTACCAACAATAGTGCCTTCTTCATCACCATCCGCACGAAAATCGCGAACACACTGTTACCCATCGAAACTCTTATCGCCAAATTACAGTACAAGCAAGAGAAGTTCGCAGTCGAAGGGTTAAAGAAGTCAGACTCCCCATGGCAAGAAAAGAATGGGCTACTCTATTGGAAAGAACTCCTTTACGTGCCTAATGACCGTGACCTCCGTCTTTGTATCCTTAAGGAGAATCACGACCACCCACTTGCTGGCCACCCTGGAACCCAATGCACCAGAGACCTTATTATGACCAAATATTATTAGCCCTCAATGCATCAAGAAATATTCACCTACGTCCTTGCCTGCAATCATTGTCAAAAAGCCAAGACACGCACGCAAGGCGGTCAAACCCCTCTCCATCCGAATGAAACCCCCTCAGCCCCTTGGGAAGTCATCTTGGTTGACATCATCGGACCTCTCCCACCGTCCAATGGGAAGGACACCATACTCGTGGTGGTCGATCAACTTTCCAAGATGATGCACCTATTCCCTACTTCCAGTTCCATAACGGCTCAGGGCGTGGCCACCATGTTCAAGGACCATGTGTTCAAACTCCACGGAACCCCCCGAAAAGTCATATCCGACAGAGGTCCACAGTTTGTGTCACACTTCATGAAGGATCTCTACTCCCTCCTTCGAATAAAAGGAAACCCCTCCACCACCTACCACCCTCAAATGGACGGTCAGACGGAGAGACTCAACTCAGAGGTAGAATTGTACCTCCACCTCTATGTAAACCACCGTCAGACTGATTGGACAGAATGGCTCCCTCTTGCAGAGTTCGCCCACAACTCCAAAATGTCCAGTGCCATTGGGACTTCCCCCTTCTTACTCAACTACAGTCAGCAACCCCTCATCTGTACAGACGTACATCGGGAAGTCAAAAACAAGTCCGCTTACGCCTTTGCTGATTGGATGAAACAGATGACACACGAACAGGTGAAAGTCACACTCAACCTGGCCGTGGCCGAGATGAAGAAATATCACGACCGAACGGCACGAAAGGTACCCGAATATAAAAAAGGGGACCTAGTTCTACTCGAAGGGAGGAATATACGAACCGACCGCCTGTCGAGAAAACTATCCAACAAACGGTACGGCCCCTTTAAGGTCATTGAGAAGATCAGCCTGGCTACATACAAACTGGCCCTTGACAAGACATGGCGAGGCATACACCCAGTCTTCCATGAATCACAACTCTGGCCTTACATAGCTTCCTCCACACCTGGTCAAACTGAAACCCACCCTCAACCCCCACCGGTGGTCATCTCTCAGGAAGAAGAATATGAGGTCGAGAAAGTTATTGACTCCAGGTCACAAAGGGGGAGGACTGAGTACCTCGTTCACTGGAAAGGCTACCCCGTGGAAGAGCGTACCTGGGAACCAGTCTTCAACCTCACCAATGCCCATGCCAAGGTTGAAGCCTTTCACAAGTCTCACCCTGATGCCATCTGGTCCCTAGACTTCGTCGTCACTCAACCTTGTGACTGTACCCTCTGCTCTTCCTCTGTAACTGCGGTCTTCCACAACCTGGGTTTCTGCGAATTTGCCTCTTCCCTCACTCGCCTGTCATCCGACCTCTTCGATATACCACAACCGGGAGACGAACCAGTTATCGAAGGCACGTTGGTTGATTGGGACGACGACCCTTGAAAAGGGGGTGATGACAGAACTTTCGTTTCTATTTCCCCTATTTCCTCTTATCTTATCTTATCACAATTCATCACAAACATTCGAGAACATTCTATGATGTCATAGGCCCAGGCCCTACATCATTGCTTAGTGAGCATCAGTCAGCGTATTACTCATCCTTCTCACACCTGCCCTAAACTCTTACAATACGTATATAAACCTGTCGATACACTGTACTTATTCCTCACGCTTGGTATTCATCGTTTTTTCTGATCTTTACATCAGCTCGAGCTCAACACTTAGCTTGTGTCTTTTTAGTTCCTGATACCCTTGGCCTGCAGGTATTTCTGGCTACACCATTATATTGTATATGGCTGAGTAACAGTCTGTGCTGTTAACCTGTGTTGGATCAAACTGCTAGTACACCAGGTTTTTCTGGCTGCATCTGCTGCTTACCATATGTAACTCAATATTAGCTTGCGCCAGTGGGCTTGCCCCACCATGCTGCAGCTAAAAAAGCTTGAGCATGACTCTAGCATCAGATTGCACTGCTTATGGCTGCACTATGCTAGATACTATGGGGAAACTATGTCATTCTGATGCACTTTGCCTACCATAGAACTACCATGTCTTCGAATATGGCCACTGCTCATGTCCCTATATTCACTGGCACCAACTGGGCTATTTGGTGGCCTGCCATCGCTGCCTATACACAGTCACTCAGGTGCATATGGTGTATTGACTTCCCTGAGCCTGACACCCCTCCTTCTGGAGATGACTTCGATAGTGAGATCCAGAACTATTACATCAAGTGGCACAAGGCCAATTCCCACATTGCTGGCTCTATGTTGATGACTATGTCATCAATCCTTCAGCAGAAGTACTCTTCTCAGACCATTGCTAAGGACCTTATTAAGGCTCTCAAGGCCGACTTCGCATCTGCAGGCCTTCCCCAGGTCTATGGGGACTTCAAGGCCATGATGGACACCACTATTCCTGCCAACTCACATCCTGGAAATGCTCTCCAGCATATCCAGAACCACTATGCCAAACTGGCAAGTGTGGGGTACAAAGTACCTGAGAAGATCCAAGCAATGATCCTTATGTCAAAACTGCCTGCAAATATGGACATGGTTGCACAGATGCTTGCGCAAAAGAAGGACACGAAAGGGAACCCCATCCCACCTACTGTCAAGGAAATCGTAGCTGCTGCCACACTCTCTTGGGAGCAGCACTCTGCTATGGGTGGCAAAGCTTGTGCGACTGGGACCCAACAGGCCCAGAAGATCAGTGCTGTCAAGCGCAAGGGAGAGGGTAATCCCTCCTTCAAGTCTCAGCAGCAGTCTTCTCCAGTGCCTTCTGGGCAGCAGGAAAATGATAGCACAGACAAGAAGGAGAAGAAACGACCTTATGGAAAGTGTGCTGGCAAGGCTGCTAAGCACAATCACCTCTCTTTTGTAGAGGATGAGATGCAGTTTGCATCAGTTGCTGTAGTGCCAGCCTATGTTTTCTCTTCTCCTGTTGTTGATCCACACATTGCTGCTCACCAGCCTGCCCAGCAGTACCAAGGAACTCAAGGGCCTCCTGCCTTTGATTCAATAACCAAGGCTTTTGATCCTGCCCATCAGCTTGAGATCCAGCCTACCGCTGAGACCATCCGGTCCCTTGATCTGGCATGCCCCCTCCTTGAACATCTTGATTTGTCCAGCCCTTCTTTATCGTTGTCCACATCCTATGAGCCAGAGGCTATTACTATGCCTGATGCCCCTGCCTCCTTTTCCTCCACTTACATTGCCCCTGCTGTGAGGCTCCTGACTTGTTCTTCAAAGAAATCCCAAAAGCGCCACATTATGGCTGCTCCATCCACCTCCTGGGATACCAATGATGAGGTGGATATCTATGGTTCCGAGACTGAGGTCTAAGGTCACTATGACCAAGAGGATCTCAGGTTAGTACATTCCTATTCATCATTGCACCAGTACTCATCTGCTACTGCTGCTTTTCCCTATGCACGAACCAATGTAGTGGAACTGAGTAGTACTGTATATACTTCCAATGTATCAGTACTGAGCCAATGTGAGCATGTTTGTGCCCATGGCTCCCAATCTTCGTGCACACGGTGTGGAAAGCCTGATCATCCATTTTGGATTCTCGACTCTGGTGCATCACTGCACTTTACTCCCCATCACTCAGATTTTTCTGAATATGTTCCCTTAAAGGGGAAGGACCAAATACTGGTTCACACTGCTGCCAATATCTTACAGGTTGTTGACACAGGACTTATACGTGTTCCCTAGCTTGACACTGATGGCAAATGTCATACATTGGAGTTATATGATGTAGGGCACCTGCCCAACTCCAAAGTTTGCCTCATGTCATTAGGACAACTGCTATGCAAAGGCACCAAAGTCAAAGGCGATGCTCAACAGATTACTGTTACATATGGAGATGGCGACATCTTGGCACCCTTCACTCCTGGCCAACTAGGCCCTAACATGTATATTCTGGAGTCAGCAGATGTCTCTAAAGATATGCATACTAGCACTTAGCCGACATGGGAAACGTTACATCGCTGGTTAGGTCACCCCTCTAAGGAGGTCCAGAAGCATGCGCAAAAACATACACGAGGCTTCCCTAAGACATCCGCACCACAGGAGGACATTATTTGTCCTGGCTGCGCTATGGGCAAGATGTCCAATCACGCCTTTCCACCTGATGTGCATAGAGCCAGTCAAGCATTCGAGCTTGTGCACTCTGACATAAAGTCATTCCCCATCGAATCGTACCACCACTACAAATATGTCATCACATTTGTGGACAATTACACCTCCTTTGCCTGGATGACCTCTTTGCACACCAAAGATGCTGCATTGATGGTCACTAAACATTTTTTATCAATGGTCCAGATGCAGTTTTCTGCCAAAGTCAAAGGAT
>JBBPTJ010000448.1:0-13758 GCA_038094035.1 Pulveroboletus aff. ridleyi
CCGGATCCGGCGTATCCGGTATAGTAACCGGTACAATCCGGGCACCGCCCGGATTGGTGGGCGAGCGGTCCTATTGTTCCTTAGCGGTTCGGGATCCCGACATGCCTTTCGAATGAGGCAATATTTCGTCAGAATGGCCTCAGTAGTTCGTTGAGGAGCGGGCATGTCTGGAGCTCCAGGATGACGATCTCGGTTTGTCGCACGAGTTTGAATGAGACGAGGAGGTGCCATTGGGGGTTGGTAATTATGCAAAATGTTCTCGTTGATACTTATTCTCTTTCATGGATCAAGGGTCTCCGGTCCCCGTGTTCACTTCCATCCACCGATTGCGTACCACTGTCCCTGCTGAAAATTTCATTCACAAATTCACCTCTGTCGAGCTGTACCTGTTTGCTGCCATCCCTGTGATTTCCACTTGAGAGTTTTCTCCATCAGGTCTGTACTTTGTCTGTTTCCAACTATGTCATCAGTTCTAACTAAGCAACGGCAAGTCTGTATGTTGCCAGTCGCCAACTGCTCCCTCAGCGGTATAGCTCACCGATGGCAAGACTCCTCTATGTTGTCACAACCAGCCACCCAAGACTCTATATGTTGTCCGTTTCCGCTCTGACACCCTTTCTCTACGTTTAAGGTACAGCTCGTGCTCACCAATGGTAAGACTCCCTATGTTGTCCATTTCCACTCTGACAACTCCGCAACAGCAAGACTCCTTATGTTGTCTGTTTCCACCCTGACACTTTTTCCTAGGTTTAATCTCACTTTCATTGAGCTGTGCATCCTGACCCAAGCTGTTGGTACTGCTCCCTCAGCGGCAGCTTTTGGACTCCCTATGTCGCAACGGCAAGACTCCCTTTGTTGTCTGTTTCCACCCTGACACTTTTTTCTAGGTTTAATCTCACTTTTGTTGAGCTGTGCATCCTGACCTGAGCTGTTGGTACTGCTCCTCCAGTGGCACAGCTCGAGTTACCAATGGCAAGACTCTGTATGCTGTCCGTTGACTCCCTATGCTGTCCATTTCCACCCTGATGTCCTTTCTCTAGGTTCTCTTGACCCGAGCTGTTGGTACTGCTCCCTCAACATGTGCATCTTGACTGCTGTTGGTGCGTTACGGTCCCCACATTGATATTGTCAATATTCGTTTTTTTTGTTGATCTCTTCTCCCCATGCCTGCAGCCCCCCCCTACCGCTTTCCCTCGTTCAGTTGTAGATTCCCTGGATGTAGCAAGAGTTGCCACACATGAGGGGGCCTCAAGCAACACAGACAAATCCACCATGCTCATGCCCAAGTAACCCAATTAGTGGCACCTGTTCCAGAGGATGATGACATTTACCAGCAGCCTGGAGATGAAGACGATGGTTTCGCCCCAGCAGATGCCATTGCTGCCAACCCAATAAGACATGTATGGTATCACCCTATTATTAATGGTGAGTTGTATCACTCTGAGTTGTTCGAATTCAAACTCTTGCCTATCTTCAACTCAGGAATGCTATGCGATCAGTATGGCCACGACATCCCCCTAGGGAACCCCCCTTTGCCATGAGACAACCCCCCACCTGATGATTGGTCACCATTTGAGAGCCGTGCTCAATTCGAGCTCGCTGATTTCCTGTACCGGAAAGAGCAGATGTCAGCAAGCAAGATAGATGAGCTAATCTCCATTATGGCTGCAATGTATGACGACCATGAGCCACCGTTTCACTCTCACAGGGATTTGTATCATATCATTGACACCATCGCTCATGGTGATGCACCTTGGCAATCATTTTCAGTGACATACTCCGGGCACATGCCAGAAGAACCCCCTGCCTGGATGACAGCAGAATACGATGTATGGCACCGCAATCTGCTCTCCCTACTTGAAGACCAGCTCGCAAATCCTGAGTTTGATGGTAGCATCAACTATACACTGAAGGTCATCATGGATGAGGATGGGGAGTGAGAAGTGGGTGATTTGATGTCAGGACAGTGGGCCTGGGACCAATGTGTATGTATTTCATTGCTGCTCTCAAATCTAATCTTACAGCACTATGATTAATCTAGGAAATAATTGGACAAGACCCTGCCTGCCATGGTGCAATGTTTGCACCAGCGATTTTGGGCAGTGATAAGACGATGGTCTCTGTTGGGACTGGTCACACTGAATACTACCCGCTCTACATGTCACTAGGTAACCTGCATAACAACATCTGATGTGCTCACCACAATTCCGTCTCACTTCTTGCCTTTCTGGCAATACCTAAAAGTGAGTGTCAATTATCATCAATGCAGATCACTGACTATAATGGCATGACATAGCTGATCAGGCGCACCAGAATGATGCGGATTTTCATCTCTTCTGCCATCAGTTATTTCATTCATCCCTTGCAGCAATACTACAACCCCTTCGAGCTCCAATGACCCAGCCACGAGTAGTGTGTTGTGCCGATGATCACTTCCGTCGGGTGATATATGGGCTGGGACCTTATATAGCGGATTACCCAGAACAAGCACTTTTAGCCTGTATTGTACAAGGATGGTGCGCGAGGTAAGCTGACCTGTCCGTCTCCTACTGTGATGTGATCTGTGCTAACAATTTTTAGATGTACAGCCCCTCGTAATGATCTAGACAGCGGAGGGGGGATGCGGGCTCAAGTTCTTACTGAACAGCTTCTTCAAACTTTGGACCTTCGGACGCTTTGGGAAGATTATGGCATTGTGGGCAATGTGGTGGTAAGTTACAGGTCGTTGCATCACAGACTGATGAACATTCTCAAGTAGCCCTTCACTGCCCAATTCCCCCGAGCAGACATACATGAACTTGTCGCTCCTGATCTCTTACATCAACTTATCAAGGGGAGCTTTAAAGACCATTTGGTCACTTGGGTCAGGGAATATCTAATACGGACTCATGGTGAGTGCCAAGCAGGAATAATCATGGCTGACATTGACCGGAGGTAAGAAATTCATATATGTTTATGCAGAATTAGTACAGCTTATAGAGTTAGAATTGCTGCAGCACCACCTTTTTCTGCGTTGCGACGATTCCCTGAGGGACGTGGGTTTAAACAATGGACTGGGGACGATTCAAAAGCATTGATGAAGGTAAGAGGGTTTCTGTACTTGATTGAAATATTAACTAAACATCTCATGTGTACTCATTGCAGGTTTACCTCCCAGCACTCGTCAGATATGTGCCTAATCAGATGGTGCATGCAATCAGTGCCTTTCTGGAATTCTGTTACTTGGTCCGATGTCCGGTCATCAATCAATCTGCACTCAGAAAAATCCATGATGCGGTGGAGCGTTTCCATACTGAATGGTCCATTTTTATCAACACTGGTGTCCAGAATGATTTTTCACTGCCACGTCAGCATTCGATGACTCACTATGAAACACTTATAAAGATGTTTGGTGCCCCTAACAGACTTTGTTCATCAATAACTGAGTCACGACATATCAAGGCAGTCAAGGAACCTTGGCGACGTTCCAACCGATATAATGCGCTAGGTCAGATGTTAGTAACTAATCAATGACTCGACAAACTTGCAGCGGGCCGGCTCAATTTACAGAAGAGAGGAATGCTTAGAGGACCGCTTCTTTCAGCCTGGGCATTTGCTCAGGCTGAAGAGCAGCATGCACATGATATCGACAATGATGAGGATGGTGCAGTGAATGCCCCACCTGAGGCAACTGTGTTTGATGTGCAGTTGGCCTGCCGCAGTGGTAAAGTTTTTTATTTAGGTCACATATACGACTAGCCACTAAATTTATTACCATAGTGTGAGGGTTACCACAAATGGCCACACAGGTGGCTGATTACTTTAATTATGCAGATCTCGTGCCCTGCATTCGCTGATTCCTGTACGACCAGCACTACCCTGATGCAGAGGTTCCAGGCGACCAGGTTGAACTTGCTCATTGCCCATCGTTTTATGGCAATTTGAAGGTCTACACATCAGCAACTGCGACATACCATGCACCTAGTGACCAATCTGGTAGAAGTGGTATGCGCTGTGATATCATACGTTGCACCCCATCATGGCATGGAGGGCCAGCATGGATGGACTGTGTATTTGTCGAGAGTGGTGAGGGTGTGGGCCTAAAGAGCCTCTTAGTTGCACGAGTGCGCCTTTTTTTTTCATTTATTCACAGACATAGGATCTATGAGTGTGCGCTAGTGGAATGGTATCTACCAGTTAGGGATGAGCCTGATGATCTGACAGGCATGTGGATTGTGGCCCCAGAAGAGGATCAACAAGGCAGTCGAGTTCGTGCTGTTATTTCATTGGACATGATACTTTGACCAGCTCATCTTATAGGAGTATATGGAGCTGAGCCTTTACCTATAGACTTTAAATTTTCAGACTCTTTAGATGCTTTTCTACTATACTATGTGAACAAGTATATTGATCACCATGCACATACATACAATGGCTTTTTAGATACTTTTCATGTTCTTTATTTATTTACTATATAAGTATCTCCAGTCTAGAAAAGTTTATGAAGCCTTGAAGTACAGTAGTCAAACAACTAAAGAACTCAAGGTCACTTGAAAAGTTTCCAAAGTTTAGAAAGCTGTGAAGTGGCCAAAAAAGTTAAAAAGATCATGTGACATTTTGCTGATGCTGGATCAGTTCTGCCCCTGCCTTCACCCATCATCTAGCGGGGCCTCGACAACACCATATGTTTCTGTTATGAACGCACTGCAATGGATTGTCCTGTTATTGCTCACACAAGGTTTGCAAAGAGACACTGACCAAGTGGATAGTGGCCAATTTAAGCAGACAGCCTATGACAGTGAGGAGATCATAAGGACTGTTAAGAAGAGGAAAGTCAGGGAGGAGGACCAAGTAGATTAAAGATAATATATTTCTTGTCTTTCGACAACGTTACTACTATCAGTACCCATGGTTATTTCCACACCGCAGGCACATGCATCACACCGCAGGTTGTGCAGTATATACCATACCCGTACCACCACAGGTATGGTGTTGACGGGTATGGGTACAGTTTTGGCTGGCCGACCCGCGGTGTCACCCGTGTTATACCCTAGTAGTGACCAGATAGCCACCGTCAAGTTTCTTGGTGGGATCTGCCCTTTGACGGCCGCAGCAGAGACAGGCTCATTGCCATCGACACCACCATCCAATTGGGGCCTGGCATGTTTGGGTCAGCACATATTTTCCACATCCAATGACAGCAGAGTCAGGTCATTCGACACCTCCGACGGATCCCACCCCACCAAGTCGTCACTCGTCAGCGCTTCAGCTTCAGCACTTGATGGTGGGGATGACCTCACCTCTCTCACGCTAGCCCCCAACAGGGAGATATAGAGTTGACCCACACCGACTTGAACCCGTTCGTGCTATAAACGTTGATCACATGATTTCCTTCCTGGTGTTTGGGTCTATTACCCTTTTCAAACGTCCAACAGAGGCGCGGCTGTTCGGTGTTACCTTCCAATCATGTTGCCTGATGGGGAGACAGCCATCGCCGACTATCATTTCGCTCTCCCTGAACGCAGAGTTCACCCTGGATAACGTGTCTAGGAACAAGACTACCTCACATGGATGAGCAAGTTAGCGGGACTTGCACTACCAACAATGAAGCAAGAAGAGACACGGAAACTGGCAGCATCAACACACCCGGCTCAATGCATCCCATCTTCGCTTACAGTACGTGAACCACAGCACATCCATGCAGGAAACGTGATCGAAAGTGTAGCCTTGCCCGGTGTTCGCTGATGCATGACTCGCTATGAGCCCCATGATCTGAAGCCCAATGAAGGTGCGTGCGTACCGTCAAATGGATGCTCCGGGGTGAAGGTTCGGACACATCGTTCACTTTTTGTTCCTAGATGGGAGAAATAGCGACACATTGGCATGATATGGTAACATGCACGATGACCAGAACAAAAAGACACCACGTACTGTATCAAGAGGGGGAAGCGTGGTAGGTTTGGCAGGTTTGGGATGTGATTTGGGCTGAAGCGTCTGATGAGTCGCTGTATACAATCTCGGGGTGGTTATCGAACCTTGGGTTTACTAATAAATGCTCTTGCGACCGTTCGCTGAGAACGTTGTGAGACACACCACGCCCGATCGGCCATCGAGTGTGGTCACTTACAGGCTGACGAGCGCTAACCATCTTCGAGCGAAACGGATGTAGGGTTGGTCAGATGGCAGACTGCTGGGCGGAACGTAGGAGCGACGATGTGCTGTTGTTGGCTTTGAAAAAACGAAAGCGCCGGGCGCCTCATTTACTCGTGAGGGTGTGCAAAGCAGGCCATTTTTTTGGGCAATATGGTCGGGTCGAGACCCACCTCGCGTCTTTGGCGCTAATTCTTGAACCTTATTCGGATCCTTGTTAATACGGTAGCTAGCTGTTAGGCAGTACAGGCTCATGGAGGCGAGTAGTGAATGACACGGTGGCATCAGCGAGACCCTCATCATGATGCACGATTCCCCGGGGGTTCGTATTCGTGAGTGGTCACCAGTCATCCTGGCTCCAAGGTGTTCTTTTTCGGCACCACGATATGGCCCACATTAAACCCGTTTTTTGTCTCCTTATCGGGGGGCGAATCATGCCTGATAGAAATATTCTCAACAAGGTGAAAGACGGGTGTCTGCACCACTGAAACCAGAGCGTCACACTGACATCACCGGGCATAAGAGTTTGGATACATCTGAACTGCTGCGCTAAGAGATCGAGGAATGGCATCAACGTCCCGGCTTTTATCGCCTCTGAGGAGCGAACGTTCAGGGTGTCCCACGGGTAAGTGAAATGAAGTATGCGCACAGATCAATGATGCAATCCATCTTCACTTACGGTCCCCGAACCACAACACATCCATACAGGAAACGTGATTGAAAACGTAGCCTTGCCCCGTGCTCGCTGATGCATGACTCGGTATGAGCCTCATGATCCTAAAGTCCAAGCAAAGTACGCGCGTACCCTTAAGTGGATGCTCCGGAGGGAGGATTCAGACACGTTGTTCAATTTTTGTTCCTATATGGAAATAACAATTATCATGCATAATGACCAAATAAGAAGTCATACACACTGTATCAAGAGGGGGATGTGTGGTGGGTTTGGTGGGTATAGTGGGTTTGGCGGGCTAGAATGTCCGATGAGTCTCTGCATACGACTTTGAAGGAATCGGCGAACCTTGGGTGTCCTGATAATTGCACTCGCCGTCCGCTGAGAAGATATTGTAAGATATACCACATCCGATCATCTGTCAAACATGGTTGCTTACAGGCAGACGCGGACCCATCTTTCTATACGAAAACAAGTGCTAGGTTGGTCAGATGGCAGACCACTGGGTAGAATGTAGGAACGATGGTGTGCTGTTGTTTGCTTTAAAGAATAAAAATACTGGGCGCTCAGATCTACTTGTGAGGGTATGGTGCGCCAGGCTTATCAATCCCATACACAGCTTTTGTTGTTGTCCAATTCGAGAACTGTGGATCGGGCGGCCCACAAATGTTCAGCCGTCTGGACGCTGACAGGCAAAGATAGTGGAGACGGTGGTTCGAGCCCCCGCCGGCACTAAGCACTGAGTGAAGCAAAACCGCCTAAAATGACTGATGTGTTGGTCAAGTCATTCACTGACGTCCGCAGTCACTTTTGGGGGGCACGAGGGACAGGCGGGTGCGGCATGTGGCAATTTTATGAATTCCCATCTACACATGTAACCACTTTGAACGTGAGGATTCCCTGAGATGAGTTTAGTATCACAATGCCGAAGTTAGCCCATCGTTACGGCGTCTGGCGAAGGCAGTATGATAGCGCCTCATCCTCGCGAGAAGAATGCCGAAGATGATAGTTCCAAGAACACCAACACGAGCATGAGTAGGGCCGAGTCGATTTTGCCACAGTCGTAATTGCATGGTATCAGATCCATGGCACCTCAACCCGTCCGATTGTGAGGATTGTCGCAGCTTCAAACAAGTCCATACCTCGATGAGATCAATATGGCTGCCTTGGTGCTCGATCGATCGAGTTCGACTTCCCAGGCTCTTTATAGAACATATAGGAGTGCCCAGCACCATGCATGGGCGATAGCGCTAGTCCTCGTAGCCGAGGTCGCACAGGGTAGTGTCTTGCCTATGCCACCAGGCAGTCAGGAAGATCAGTAACTGCCCACATCGTTGTTCTCTCCTCGATGGCAGGTCCGACTCCGCCAATCGTCGGTTGTTATATCCAGCGCTGAGGCAGCACGGGTGACGCGCGAGTGGTAATGAAGCTGTCGACGTTGGCTGAAACAATCATAGGCCAACTGCTACCGAGGACTTGCCCGCTTCTTCGAGTGTGAGCGCGGCCTGGAAGGTTGAAGTACACCGAGTTCAAGAAATTTCGAAATTTCAAATCCCGCCAGCTTTGTGAGTGAACCAAGTATGGCGACTGGCAACACAACACAACTACAGGATCCATGTTTCTTGGGATATATACACACACCGATACTAGTAAGGAATTCCGAACTCGTCACATATGAATCTTACATCCAAACACCTAAATCAATGTGTCACATCATGTGCACCCGAGCGGATACACAGCAACCATGCAGGAATCCGGATGGTGAAGTGAGGACGCGCATCCTGATACTTATTCGCAATGAGTGTAACAAGATAAACTTCACGGATGGATGTGCACCGTGACATGAACTACGCCAGAGGGTTGGGATGGCTCATTCGACTGTCGTGCCTAATATGAGATGGATCATCATGTCCTGGTACATATGTACTAATCAGAATAAGACGCACTACGTCTGCTACCTGTGCATCTGTAGAGCCTTGTCTGCTACTCGAAAGGTCCTCGATCGGACGACGGGATATTTCGACGGGTTGTTTGAACTGCGATATCTCCTGAGCGGTGGTACACAATTTACAACGGAAGTAACAATGAACCTTTCGCTTCCCGGTCGTTCGCTGAGATGACATGTCAGATACACCACATCCGATCGCCCAACAAGGAAAATCACATACTGGCTGACGCACACCACCCATCCTTTGTGTTGCGAATAGTACAAGGGGTCAAAAAGCAAGTTCCCGAGGGGATGCAAAACTAGGCGCGACCTGGGTGCTCAGCAGTGTCTCTCTGCCTAAATAAGGATTGGTGACACCTTGCGGTTTACTCGTGGTACGCAGAAGCTTGCTGTAAGGACACGTTTCCTTGCTCTCAATTTAGAACAGGGACCGCCTCATGTTTTGATGCTTCCAGATCCCTCCGTAGATGGTCGTCCGGGTGATCAAGCTAGCAGTGAGTCAGCATCGGAGAAAGAGCTCGATAGCACTATGAGGGAAGCCTTACCTGCCACTGCAAGTGGTGCCACAAACGACTTCCCGAACAAAACACATTGCCACGGTTGGTGTCAACCCCCCTCTTGCATCATCTGGAACGTGATGTGGGGTAGAATATCATCTCGGCGTCGTGACGGACGTCCACTCCGTCTGTGTCGTAGTGCGTACAAACGAGCATGTCGAATGCACAGTCGAAGCGACGACGAAGAGTACTCTAGCAACCTTGTAGAGACACGTCTTGGAAGTGACTTAACGGATGTGTTTTGTATCACGGATGATTGATGATCGGGTCATCAAACGTGGCATCCCCGGACTGTCGTATTATCGGAAAAGATTGAGGATCTACGCCTCATCATCAGCATAAGTAGAGGGACAGCGCGAGGAACTGGCTCGTTCGCGCGACGGTCATTCGAGCAAATCGGTCACGATCCCCAGTCACGTGCTATTGACCAAACACATAGAAACAATAAGAAAAACGACATCCTGACCCAGTCTTACTTCTTGCGATGCTTATCATGTTCTGACCGTAGAGCTCAGTTCACGACGAACGCACAATGCACATTTTCACCAACTCGTCCACAAATAATTCTTACATCAATAAGCCTACATCAATCTGTCCAATCGTGCGCACCCGAGCAGAAACACAGCAACCATGTGGGAAACGTCATAGTGAGGCTAGCGTCACTCGGTTCTTGCTGATGGCAGTCTACTGAGCATAACAGCATAAGCCAGGGGAATGGCGCGCACCGTGAGACGGATCCTCCTAGCAGAGGGTTGGGGTTGATCGTGATCGTTCACTGGTTGTGCCTAATAGGAGATAATCCGTCATGACCGGTACATGATTGATGATTGGAAAGAACCCACAGGATCGCGTGCAGGCCTCGCATGCTTAGCATGCTTGGTCTGTAAAGCCTCATGAATCACCGCATACAAACAAACCAGCTCATGTAACAACGAACCTTTTGTTTTTTAACAGGTTTCCTGACAGGTATAGGTTTAACGGTCGTTCGCTGGGAACATATAATGTTAACACGTCCCCCCTGACCGGCTATCAAGAAAAGGGTGCTTACTCGCACACGGACGCCACCCATTTTTCGTGCGGTAACAAGTTCAGGGTCTGTCGAATGGCGAGTAACTGAGGGAACTCAACCAACAGCGGTGGGCTTTAAGGAGTGCAAAAAAAGAGCGAGGCGATGCGGTTCGCTCATCGTAAGAGCTTGCTGTATGAACACGTTTTCCATGTTCTCAATATAGGTCGGGCGGTGCTTGATGTCTTTGGCGCTGATCTTTGCCCGGATCCTGACAGGTAGACCCCGTCAGGACGATCAGACAACCAGTCAACATCAGCGCAAACCTTCATAGTATTTCTAGGTGGTCTGACTAGGGGACCCCCGGACTCTCGGGTCGACGCTGAACCAAAATCCGCATTGGACCCATTCGGCGGCGGCACAGCCAGAACAAAAACGTGGGTGCTATCTCACAACTCCCTGAACGCTGTACAGGGAACACATTCCCGGCGGAAAGTTCCAGACAGAATGGAAGACGAGCGTATGCTATCCGTCATGGTCATTCGCATCGCACAGCACGTGTATCTCTCAAGGTACGTACATGTCTCTCCGAGCGGCGCGCCTTGTGCTATGCTTGGTTGACACCAGCAGTGGCTTTCGTAGGGGCCGTCTGAACACGCTGTTTTCGAGATTGCCTTCAGGGTGGGTAGAGTTGATGTGGCGAATGCTCCTTCCAGTCGAGATAGTGGACGGTGCGTGTCATTGAATGATGGAGCAGCATTGCCCGCACACACCGCTGAAGCCGCAGAGTGCAAGAGGTTGGACCGCTACTATCATTTCTCCGCGTCGGTAAGCCGTTCCGTTTCGGGAGGCACGCTAGGTCCTTGAGGACGACGTTCGACTGGGCTTAGAATGCGCTGTTATTGCCCTCGCCCTGATCCCAACATTCAACGACCTGCCGACTCAGGCTGTGTCTGTTGCATCGCCCCACTTGCCGACTATACGTTATCCCACTACTCGATTTTTTTCTGTTCTAGAACGCTTGCCCTTAGCCCCAGGCTCCGCTCGTGATCCTGGCATAGGTTCTCAGATGACTCCTGGATTGTCGCAGCGCAACATCCTCACGCGCCGCGTTCCTTTCATATCGTGCTTCGGACCTACAGCAACAGTTCGTAAATCAATCAGAAGCCGTCCCCATCCTGCCATTTCGGCATGTTTCCCTTCCCCGTTTGCCATGGAGCGAACAATGCTAAAGAACTCAATCTCGGATCAACTTATCAGGACAGGTACTGCCGCGAGGGACTCGAAACTTGTCCATGTCCCACATGATCGCGACTGGTGCGGTGCGTACATGCACGGAATCAGATTCCCGGATCGATGTGTCCTGTCACTTGCGCCCGAGCGGATACGCAACATCGGGATCCGAAAGCCAGTGGAAACGGTAGCCTTGCCTAATACTATGGATGTGACAATGAGCTTGTGGTCCGCGCGATCGTGTGGACACCCCCAGTAGGGAGGGTCAGACGCATTGTTTCCCTGTTATGCCTAGGACATGCATGCATGAGCACTCATACCAGGGTGTGTTCGACGGTCAGGAAAATACGCACTTGGGGGCTGCCTTTGCAGGGGGTTAGTCCGTAGCATCCAATGGATCACCACATGCAAGCTCGAGGGCCGGTGTCCTCAGACATCCCATCACGACCGTTCGCTGAAATGATCTTAATGTCATCCACACCAACGTTCCCTATTACCTGGACTATTGTCTCAGGCAATGTAGTAGTACAATATATTGGCCGGCTGTACTATAGGAGACATCGGTTCGAATCATATCAGCTGAACCCAGCGGGACAGCCTATTGTCGGTAAGTGGGGCGGTGCAACGGACACAGCCTGAGTCGGCAGGTCATCGAATGTTGGGGTCGGGGCGACAGCCATGGCAGTGCATTCTAGGCTGGGTTGAACGTCAACCTCGGGGGCCTAGCATGTCTGTCGAGGAACGGAATGGGCTACTCGACGCGAACTCTACCACGGGCATCGCTGGTGTCAACCAAGCATAGCACAGGGTGTGCCCCTCGGAGAGACACGTACGTATCTTGTGAGATACGCCTGTGCGATGCAAATATGCCCGTGACAGATGGCATACGCTCGTCTTCCACTTTGTCTGGAACATTCCGTCGGGGATTTGTGTTTCCTGTACAGCGCTCAGGGAAGTTGTGGGATAGTACCCACGTCATTGTTCTGGCTGTGGCATCGCCGAATGCACCATTCAACCGTCCGTCCCGAACAGAGCCGCTGGAGTGTATTGATTATATCGATGTCAAGTGGCAATACCGGGATCAAGCCATTACCTTCCCTGCCACTGACGTCTACCAAATTCTAGATACCCTGGCGAGAAGGCGAGTTTTTCTGATATCTCGGATCTTGGCTTGCCCTCGTCGGTGAAAAATTCCGCCCTTGTGCTCGATGCGAACCACGATGATAGGTTTACCATCATCGAGCCTGTCCAACGTGAGTATCAATCATGACAACAATCACAACCTCACTCCGTTCAGTCTCTTGACTTCTATCCACGAAGCGACGTCAGCTGAGGGCGTTTCGTTCTCCATTCGGCTTATTCGTAGGAATGAAATACGGCGCTTCTAAGGGGCGTTGAAGAGAAAAAGTAAAGTATGAGCGCGAGCATCCTCACCCTGTCGAGGACATTTCCATCGAGTATGGGCCCTCCTTGATCCAGAAGGTCGGGCCTTGTTTTGCACCTGTAGATTTATACGTTCGTCGTGAACTAAGTTTTAACGAGCATTTGCAAGTCTGACGTACTTTGAAGCAAGAAACGGCTACGTTGGTGTTGACTGCTCGCCCAGTTGTCGCATCGAGGACACCTAGCAGGGTCCAAGCAGGAATAAGCGCCAAAGGGGTGAGGCACATACCCATATTGAGGACATGAACAGGTTTGAGGCAACTTTTGCGCACCACAACTTGAGTAAACCGAGACACCCCGTTTTCTTCACGAAACCAATACCAGTGCTTGGCTAGAATGTCGTCAAAGGAGATTGGTGGGTAGCAGTCCTGAGGAGCAATCGCGCAATGCTGACATTTCAGTAAGACCCCACAATGGTACTCGATATCGGTAGCTCTAGCTTTGTGAGAGCGGTCGCGTTCCACCCCGACGGAAAGCATGTTTTGGCTGGGGGCGAAGGAGGAATTCGACGATGGCAACTCAAAGACGGCCAGGAAGTTGGGAAACAGACAGAAATGAATGTGATTGCCGTTTCAATCTCGAGCGACCACAATTGGACAGTGTGGGGGAGCACCGATGGCGCCAGTGTTTGGGACGCGGAGCTCCAGAAAATGATGTTCAAGGTGGAGGGCGGAATCCAGGTGAACACGGTCGATGTGTCCAAAGATTCGACCCGATTTGCCACTGGGACCGCTAGAAGGCAGGTGGCCATCTGGAATATAGTGACTGGCGA